>JAFBJT010111831.1:12500-14301 GCA_016785325.1 Chascanopsetta lugubris
TAAGCAAAATTCTCTCAAGAGAAGCTAGACAAAAGAGGAATGAATGGGATGTCCAACGTATATCTGCAATGCAGACAGATGATTTCCTTCAAGTTGACGATGAGTCCACGCTCCAATTGAGGTTTCCTTTGAGATTTTGTTGCTTTCTGAACAGAAATTGTTATTATTTGACATTCTTGCATACAATTCTGTGATGGCAAATTCTGGATTTACAGTTTGTACAACTGAAGGCAGAGACTGTAGCAGCTGTAGGGCATTGATCATCTGCATTGGTATGTTTTGTGTGCCATGAATGAGCTGCAACAAATAACCATTTTTGTCTTCAAAATGAAATCAGGAATGAGTCCCTGGTACAAGTCGATGCATGTTTGCAGTTTCATACCTCTTACCATAAAGATGACCCATCTGGGAACAGAAGTTCCCGAGTAGATTTTCTGCATGGTCAATCTGTTCATTGGTTATTGATTCCATCAGGAGTATGTAAATGGCCGGGCAGTATTGCAGTATATACTGTGACATCCACAGGAAGGTCAGTAAAGTCACTGGCTTTTCAGGCATAATGTTTACAACTGCCCCCTTCTTCACCAGTAGTGACTTTATTTTTTATTTTTTTTACCATTCACAGTAAACCTGAGTGTTCAAAGTAATTAAATAGAATAAGTAGTGTATAGTCAATGTTTTAGAAAAAGTTCTACAAACTGAATTATGTCAAGTTGGTGTAACATGTTATTTTAAAAGTAATTTTAACTAATATTTTTTTGATTAAATGGAACTATTTTGTGTATAAGTGAGCATAACTTGAAAACATAGAACATTTATAGAATTAAGTAATTACATCCTAAGAATGATAAAGACCTGTTATTTCTATTGTGATTTGACATGCTAAAATACAATAAAATCTCAAAGCACTTCACCAAATGAATAAAATTGATCATAACAAATGAATTACAATCATTGCTAAAACATAAATAATTTGATTGGGGTGAATGGTCTGAAATGTATTAGACATTAGTGGAAGACAAAATGTATTTATTTTATTCATGTTTTGCATTTTACTGTCATCAGTTTGATTTACTTAAGTGTTGAACAGCTGCAGGGATATTTTAATTCCGAGTTAATCTCTGATTCACCCTCCAAAGCTGACGGCGGCGCTAATGTGCATACTACATTGATTCCTTAGCCTTGAACTTATATGGAAGTACTCTTATGTTCATGTTTTGAGCTTGGTTAGTTCACCTTGCATTGTTTATGTTTCGCAGTGAACACTGCCGGCTGAGAGCTGCCTGTGAGTGTGAAACTTGCTTGCTTAGAAGGCGGGACTAACCTACATTTTCAGCTAATCTGGGATCGCCTACCAATCAGCCAGTCGGTAGATAGTGAGGTTTCAAGAGGGGGAAGGGGGAGCCAAAACCCTGTGTTTCTCAGAAGGATGGAATTCCGGATTTTTTTTAATGGTTCGTTTAAAAAAAACAAAGCATTTCTGAGACTATAAATGCTGTTTATCACCATAATAGAGGCTAAAGAACAAATAGAAAGTCCCTTAAATGGGCACAATAGGTCCCCTTTAAAATTACTATTGCCACCTCCAGTGTTTAGTAGAAAATATTACTTTTTGTTATTGGGGTATGGAGCATACCTGATTTTTTTAAAGATGCCCAACAGGTGGACCCCCCAAGTGACCCAAAAACTTGTGGTACAGCTGAATTAAGAAAAATGAGTGTGTGTGTGTGTGTGTGTGTATGTGTGTGTGTGTGTGTGTGTGTGTGTGTGTGTGTGTGTGTGTGTGTGTGTGTGTGTGTGT
>JAFBJT010111831.1:17369-45434 GCA_016785325.1 Chascanopsetta lugubris
TGTTAAGAAGAGGTGCAGCCAGGAGGCAGGAAGTGGAGAATGATCCCATCAGCACATGTTATGATCGTGTTTAAACATTCATACCTTAAAGGGATCAGGTGAATAATCTGATGCTTCCTCCTCTGGCGCCCACTTCACATTCATATCTGTTGCACACGGCACAGACAGCCGCCCTCAAGGACAACGCGCCATCCGTACATGGGATCTCCATGTTCTTCACACTGCACGCGTGATGTTGACATGTAAATGAAAAAGAAAAGATACTTGAGCACCGAGTGAGATCTTCCTCATTAGGCGTCTAGCGAACAGACTGGATAAACTTGGTTTGCACTCTAACATGACGAAAAAGTAGCTGGGAAAGCATCCTCTGATGAAAACACACGCATGCACGCACACGCACACGCACGCACACGCACACGCACACACACTATGTTACAAACAGCTCTTAAATCCAGGCCAGTGCTTCTGATCTACTTTATGCACAAAAAGTACCACTTGATAAATATTGTGCACTCCATGACTGTGTTAAGAAGTGATATTAAAGGAATAGTGTGAAGGATTTAGCTACATCTAGTGCTGAATTTGTTTACTGCAGCTGGTGATCTTTGACTGGCCCTGAAAGGGTCTGGTTGTAAATAGAAGATATTGAAATACTGTATATATTAATAATAATAGTATATTGAATACTGCAGATATTGAATGTGCTTGTACCTACGTTATGTACCCAGCACTCACACACACACACACACACACACACACACACACACACACACACACAGTCAGACTGTATTAAGAGGAATTTGATGAAAATGAATGCCAATGAGAACCTTTTCCTCCATTCTCTTGCTTCAAGGTTTGCATCTGCGCCGTATGTTAATGAAAATGGGGGCAGATCCAAACATCTGACATGTTACAGGACCAAAGTGCTGCTGCAGAATTTCAGTGGAGAGAAGGGAAACCTTTTCCAATGTTGGTAAAAAGTTAAAGCAGAATTCCTGCTGTGTTACAACTAAAGCCTCCCCTGAAGGAGAATTAGTTTTGACTACAGTTAATATGCCTGAGTGATGGCCCGAGTGCCCCTGTAACGACACTAAAAGGAATATGATTAAATTTTCAAACTTTCTAGATTATTAATGAGCTGCTAATTGACCATTCCTAAATGCTGTAAAAATATTTTTCATCCCTTCTCAGTCGAAGGCACTTATTCAATCAAAGCTCACATTATCAAAGCAGAGAGAGAGAGGGAGGGAGAGAGAGAGACAGAGAGAGAGAGAGAGAGAGAGAAAGAGAGAGTCAGGCCGATTTTGAATTTACTCTGAGCCACTTGAGCCATAAGCTGCGCTCGGCTCGTCTGTTTGCCAAACGTGATTGAGCAACACTTAAGGATAAGAATTACTCAAGTGTAGAGGAAGCCTGACGTTGGCGCTGAGTCTGGTTGACAGGAAAATACACTGACAACGACATGACGTGCACATCAGGCTGTATTTGATCACTGAAAAGTGGTTTTGACATTTTTGAAAGAGTGCGCATATGTATATGATCTATGTGTGTGTTGAGACAAGCCTCAGTCGTCAAAACAAGGAGCAGTCAGTGTGATGTGATCTGCTGTTGAAGTTCCATAATAGAAGTATATTCTTTTAAGAACAGAAAAAAGTAGAGGTCAATTTTAGGAAAGAAAAAGTGGCAACCCTGCTGTCGGCCTCCCAAACTTCCTTTTGGGCCTGGACCACTACACTGAAGCGACTGTGTGACGGACACAAGTCACACAACGTCAGATTTCAGTGATTGAAACTGAAATGTGGGCCAACCTGAAATGAGCGAATAATTCGACATCGACTGTCGACGATGCGAGAGCTCACGACCCGATTCAGCAGCAGAGGGTGATTGGAACCCAAGCAATTAAAAAAAAACATGGAAATAGTTTTGGTCACACAGCAAATCTAAACTGTATGAAAGTTATGGAAGATGCAAGTAGCTGGAACATGGCAAAAAAAATAGGAAACCCAATCACCACAGCTCCTTGTCCACCCAAAAAAAACACGTCTCTCTCTCTCTCTCTCTCTCATGAGATTTATCATTCACCTGGTCTTGAAATACTTTAATTATTCAGAAACAGACACACTGGTGAAATTACCATTTCATACTTTTACATACGTGGATTATTTCAAATGGTACTTTAGGTACAAATGAATTAATTAATCCCACTGAGCCACTGATGGAGATGCTTCAATAAAGTAGTAGCTCCACTAAGAAGTACAATCAAGTCACATTCCAAAATATTTTCAGAATTTGCAGCGGGCCAATAAAAAAACGGCTGCAGGCCGCAGTTGGCCCCCAAGCCACAGTTTGGACACCCCTGGTCTGAGTGATTGGGTCAAATGTCACCTGTAGAGGCCACCAGGCCTCCATTCCCTTCACCACTAGCCAGGTTCTATGTCCTGCTATGGCTTCAAAGGTCATGACCCCTCACTGACCCTAACCCTATAATCTGCTGTCTCTGCCACTGTTCTCCACCACCCCACCCCCTCCCGCCCCCTCTTTCTTTCCTCTCTGCTCCCTTGCAGAAGTCACAAAGTCAAATGATAGGGGAGAGGAAGATACCGAAAAGGACGGCATCTATTTTGAGGGGGAAAAAACAGTGAGGGAAACATTTAATTACTTTCATGAGCTTATGCCAGGAACACGCTCTGAATCCCAAGCACCGTTTCCCAGCACTATTGACACTCCGAGACAGACACAGAGGAGAATGGGGGGGGGGGGGGATAGATGAGGGGGTGAGTAAAGAGAGCAAAGATAAAGGATGGAAGGATTGAGTTTGGAGGAAGCGAGTGACAGAGGTAGAGGACTAACCGGGGGGGCAGGGTGGGGGAGGGGCTACAGAGGGAGTTAAGGGGCGGGGCGGGACACTAGCCCGAATTTCAATTATCATCAACTAACCCATCACTCCCAAGTACGTACCAAAGTCAATGGGCTGGACTTGAATGACAGAGTGACGCCAGCTCTCTTTGATCTTCTGACAGAGCACAAATCACAATCACTTGGATGTCACTCAGGCGGAGGACAGAGGCACTGTGGTGTACAAACACGGGGCAGTCACATCTCACCACACACACACACACTACGTATTAGACCCCCGACTCACATGAGCCACTCCTCCCTTCTATTTGGCACAACGGGTCTCTGCGGTACCCGTGGCTACACTGTCAATTCAATCAGCGCTCCCACAAGACCACACACACACACACACACGCACACACACACACTAACACTTGGTCGTGACTGATGTGTATCACCAGCTAAAAAGGAGGGCGGGCGCAGTGAGTCTGATACTCGGGTACACACATGGGGAATGAGTGAGACGAGCATGCTGGTTCAATCATCCTCGCAAATCCTCGACCCCCCCCCCCCCCCCCCCCCAAAACGGGGGGGGGATCCCAGAAAGAGAGGTGCTGGCAATGAAATGAATTGTATTCATTTATTCATTTATTTGTCCAGGCTGCAGATATTTGTTTTTGATATTATAACTTCCAAGTAATGGAAGCAGGAGTGTGGGTGTAATGATTGACAGGCCACTGACCTCAATCATTTCATGAAAAAGAAAGAAAAGAAATTGATAGTTTCATCGACCTTGGGGCGGCTGTGAAAGAGGGGATAGAGGAGTCATCCTGTAACCAGAAGGCCGGAGGTTTGATTCCAAGTATCCTTGGGCAAGACACTTAACACTGCATTAGCCCCATGTACGGTACGCCCCCTTCAATCCTGTGGACTCCTCCACCTGCAGGAATGATCTAATGGGGTCAGGTGCAATGCTACTTGCCAATTCTAACCCCTGCAACCTGATCTCAGATAAGCGGCTGACAAGGCAATGCAAAAAAAGGTCATGGATGGGTGTGAACATATATCAACCAGTTCATTCTAAAACAGTAGAAGTATTTACTTTCAATTCTTCCATTACCCTCAAATGAGCCCATTAATGTATGTTTACATGAGAAGCAGGTCCTCACTTCGGGGGCTGCCATGTTTTTACAGTAGCAAAAGTGGACGTACTAAACATCTTTTGAGTTTAAATGACAACTGAGGGTGAGGTGGTGGATACAACCTGAAACTTCACCTAGATGTCACCGAATCGTACACACTGCACCTTTAATACAACGCTCTTTAAAGAGCGATTGTTAATTGAAGTGTGAAATGCTCTTCACTGACATGTCACGGAGCCCTTCATCTCTTGAACTCGGGTAACCTGACATTACTCAGCCACACATTAGCTGGTATGATTCACTCCGCACAACAGTCATTGACTCTGCTTGTTGTCGTGTGCGTGCGAGTGTCTATATGTGGATTTCTAGCTGGCTGGGCCACAATTATCGTAGGCTGCCGGAGAAGAGATCCCGTTATGCTCAGCGTTTCTTCGAAGCCAAAATCAGTCGGGGCCAATCGACAGCACAGAAAGATGCTGCTGTGTGTAATATATTGGAACTGGCTTCATATATACTTTGAGCTATGGGTTCATACATCAATGCTCCTGTGAAGGTTGCAGAAAATAAACCTGCATGCACAGCTTAACCTCCATAGGGATATGCAATGCAAGATTTTCAATATAACAGAACAAGGACTGTTTTTCAGTGCGACAGGTTTGCTGGTGTTGTTAGACACTGACCCCATGACCATGCCTCCAGCTTTCCTGCAGTGTTTGGTAGACGAGGCAGTCAACTACTGTTTGGGCTCGCAAATGATTATTTACTCCCGTATGATGACGCTAGTGCTAAGTTTCACATTTGAGCACGGCAATTTAGAAACGAGTCCTCCAAATCACAAGTAGCACACGGAGTCTTCCATGAGTGCCGGCTGTGAGCCAGACTGCCAACGATGTGTTGAAGTCTGGCCAGCTACTTTATTATTTCTTTACTTCTGGATTGGCAAATCAATCTGTGTGCACATGCTGCATCAAAACAACAACAACATCATCATCAAGAAACTGTCTATTTGGCTTATTGAATGAAAGAAAAATGAATTCATGATGTCCTAAAATGGCCCTGAGTGCCTGTATTTTGTGCAAAATGCCAATGACACAATGAGAGTATGTTCCGAAACTAAATAATTCGATGTATGAATAGCACTTATTTCACCCACAGGTTTACATTTTTGATTAACCTGTAATTTAGTACATTTTTCCTGCCTCTTGTGTAACAAATTAAAGGTTGGCTGATTAATCAGTGGCCAAAGGGGATTTTATAAACCATCAAAATCGGCTGCACTTTAGTTTCAACATAAATGTCAAACACAAGTAAAGTTAGTCATGCATGGCAACATAAATTCTATAGTGAAAAAGGGGGTTAATTAACATTTGTCAGTGATATGATGTTTACATGTTGATGTTAATATAGTACTTTTATATTTCTACCCAAGAACATCTCACATTTAACATCTGCTTATCGCAGTTTCAGCTATGGCTTTTATAGTTATTTCAATTATACATGGCATCAGTAGGAGAAACCAAAGGACCTCTATGGGACTACTTTGTAGGAACTGGCCAGAAAAACACAATGTGGAGAGTGCAAAACAGTTTCAAGTAAAACATAAAATGACACCTTCAGCAAGGCATCTTAAGCATCGGCATCAAGAGATTTATCACCCCATCGTGAAAATAAAAAAAAGTCTCACATACAGGCAAGTCCCGAGACAATCGATCCATGGGCATAAAGGATGTCTTTAGAAACAAGGAGAAACAAAAAATCCCTCATGATAATCTCCACCAGAGGGCACCAAACTCCGTCTAGGCCGTCCTCTGTCGTTGCCACCCACGAGGCATTTGCATCTTGACTTAAACTAGATCTTCCTACAGGTGGTGAGTCCACAGGATACAGGGATACAGACTGAGCCAAGGCACTGGCATGAGTTGTACATGAGTACCGGTACATTTGCTATTAAATAAACATGAGTATTGGAAATATACTCGCTGTGTCAGACTGAAACTAGCAAAGGTATTTCCATTGCACATTGTTAAGCTAGGAGGTGTGCGTAGGATAGGGTGCTCAGTCTTCTACCACATGGGTAGTCCACATCATTTTGAAAATGATGCAGCAGCAGAAGGGTGAGCTTCCACATATATCAAAACCTTGCCACTGTAGAGGACACGTTCAAGTGTTGGCAGCTGTCGTTGATGGACAAGATCTGCACTCGAGCCAAGACAGAGAGAGCAAAGCCAGAGGAGCTGCATATGATGTTGTGAAACAGTGGAAGAGACGATGCGCGACCGAAAGCGGAGGATTCCAGCAGAAGCCAGCATCAGATCAATCCCCAACAAAACCCCGTGGACATTCTGTATGCAAATATCTCGAGAGCAGCTGAAACCCAGTGCAATTACAAACTGACCTGAGCTGGTACCTGAAAGAGCCAGAGGCTGAGGAGCACCCACCTTTGGGGCGGTGGAGAGTAAATGAGGAGAGACTTCAAAGATTTTCGGCACTGGCCAGAAAATACCTGCAACCTCCACGCTCCACTGTCCAAAGCCAGTGTTAACCAAGTTCAGGATCCTACCCTGTCCTTCGGGGGAGGATTCCCAACAAGAGCAGATGTTTTGCAGAGATCTATTTTTTTGAGTGTTTGCTTTATATCTATCGGCCACCCTCAGTATAGTAAAGATTGCCTTATAGATCTTATCTGCCTTCTGCCACTAGGGTCTAGGGCAAATCAATTCAGAAAAACAGAGAGATCAATCAAATATGCTGGGTTCTTAAAAGAAATAATGGTGATTTTATGAATAAAACTCAAGTAAATAATGTGTTTGTTTGCCAGCCACATATCTGATAGCAGGTCACAGTGGTAGAAGTTGCCAGCAAAGTACCATTGCATTTGACCCCAGTGGATCTTTCCCATAGGTCGTGAGTCCACAATGGAGGCATAAATGGGGTAACTGGGGGTTACTTATCCAATGATACTTCAGCATGTGGTGTGGGTAAAACTGAAATCAAACCTATAACCTTCTGATTACTTACCCAAGGTTACTTCATCATGTGGTGTGGGTAACGCTAGAATTGAACCTTCTGGTTACTTACACTAAAGCTCCATCAACATGCTGTTCCATCAGTGTGTGTTTACATTATCGTAGCTGTACGTACTGGCAGACAAAATACCAAGGGGTCATAGGTCAATAGCCCACACCGTCATTCCTTTGTTCACATTCCAAACAATATTGAACACAAACCTAAAACAACGAGAAGAACATTGGTCGTTAAATTAGAAGGATCGCTCATGTCAGTCTTGTAATCTCAGCGTGTTCTCAAAAAACAATAATTCCCCCAGAAAGATCTAAACACCAAACAGAGATGTCATGTCAATTTGAGCCAAAGGGGGAGTGACATAAATCTGTTGACCGCTGTTGTTGATGACAAAGCAGTGGCAAAAGCATGGCTCTATCCCCAGCAGAGCCCGAGACCATTCATGTGTATGTCCACTCAATTACAGGTGTGAGATGAGGCTAAATGGAGAAAAATGATGTCCAGTCAGGCGGACACAACCTTGTCCCCAAACAGTTGTTCAGCAGCTTGATCTACAGCACGGGTCACCTTGTCTGCCCACTCAAAGCTATGGCGTCACCAAACCCAATTCACAAAACATCAGGGGAGGGCGAAGATGAATCAGTGGGTCAACATGATCGGGCGGCCTTCCCGCACCTCCGTGCCGCGCCCTCTTAACACTTCACCCTCAATACCGACAAAAATGGTCTGAAACAGTCCCACGGAGAAACCCTAACCACGAGCCAAATGCTGTGCTCACTCACCCTTGGGTACTCCACCTGCATTATTCATAATTATCTTTCTATGCAGAGACTCTGGCTAATTAAAAGCATTCTGTCGTGTTTGGATGCAAGCCTGCAGGAGTGTAAAAGTGTAAAGAGCAGCTTAAAGAAATACTACTGGGAGGAAAGCAATGAAATAAACACTCAACTCCAAAGCCAGAGCTGTTAGAGAAGGTAAACTCGTCTGCAGATAAATGTTCTATATATGAGAATGGCTGAGGTTTAGTACACGTCCTGCACAAGTATGCAGTAGGGTGTACTGGAGACTGATGAATCAGCCTCAGCCACATTATAGGCAATATTAGCTAGTAATGGTTACTGCATTGCTGAATAATACATACAAGTCTGTCCTTAGAGACACAAATATTGAAGTGGTGTAGAGAAAACCGTATAGCTCTATGTTGTAACAACTGGGTATTGAACTCAAAGCATCCACAAAACCTTGTGTTATTACACGGTAAAAACGTACCTCTCAGTCTTCAGGTACACTTAAAGAACGGTCATTTGCGATTCTGAACTACTACTGGGGGTCTTTGAAAGCACCAGCGATCCAATATGGAGGTGTGTCAGCAGTCAGCTCTACTAAGCAGGAGGGGGGGGGGGGATCTGGCTTGGTAGGGAAGCACAGGATAGCACAGGACCGTGAATGACCTGTATCGCGTAGGTTGAATACGTTCCAAATATTTGTTTACATGCTTTCTCAGCATGCATCCTACCTCTGAACCCTTTGTTAAAATCATGAGTTTCCATTTGACACCTGCTACTGTATTTTTCAATGTTGTTTGAGAGCTTATGACCCTTTACATCTCCTCTTTACTCTATTTTCATTCCATCACAGTAAATCATACAATCCCTGCAGTATAATTAAAATGCCATTAGAATGCTGGGTGTACACTTGCCTCAATACCTGTGGCAAATTCAGCATTATCATGATGAAGAGCCAGACTAATGCCGACATCATCACCATCGATTGATTAAAGTATCTTACAGAGACCCATATGTAATGAACACATGAAGACATGCATAATTAACCATTCAGCCAGTGACCACGTTTTAACCAATAGCAAATTGAAGCAGAGGGAATGTATGTGTATTTACTATAGGTGCTCTACCGCTAAGCTACACCAAACCTATGTTAAAATCTAAACTCAACAGTACTGAAACTTAACTGGAAAAAGATATGAAAGGGAAAAGTGCATGTGCATGCGTGAGCGAATCCTAAAGGTCGGCTGGTTAAGGGTCTTTGTCTCTGGGGCACAATTGTCCAGTGCACCTGACCCATAATGCATTCTTTCTACATTAAGTGTGCTTCCTATTTTAGCACAACTTGGCCAGCTGCCCTCTTTAACAACATCAAGCCTCTGCTCTCCACACAGGGCCCACAGGCTACCACACTCAATGGTGACTCACCGTGGCATTGCTAATAAACCTCTGTACTGGGATGAATAGCCCAAAAAAGAAAAAGAAAAGCTTTATCCCTTCAGAGGAATCACTCAGCAAAGATTTTCTGGCAACCGCTGAAAATGCATTTGAAATACAGTGACAGAAAACAAGATATCATATATTCTAATTTAATTGGATCACTGATCCAGGGACAGCTACTGTATATGAATGAAAAGCTCAGATTGACACATGCTACTCTTTCTAGTGTTAAAGAGCGAACACCCTCAAATAATATAGGACAAGCTATTCATTAGTTACTATACGCCATAGGTCCCCCGCTGATAAAGCCATACTCATGAAAGCAGTCATGTATTACCTTAACCCTTACCCTTACCTTAACCTTAACCACCCCAACCAATTGCCTACCCCACCAGGGGTGTCAAAGTCCAGTAAATTCATAGCATAACACTACTAAATACACCTCTCACATTAAACCAGACAAACACAGGCACTCAACTCCTCTTTTTCTGTCCAACTCACCAATTCCGAGCATTACAGGCCCCCCCCTAGTGTCCTGGCATAGTAAGTACAAGCCAATAAACCAATATTTCAACATGTTCTTTGTCATTTTTACAGTTCACAAAATCATCCAGATTGGAACCTTTAACTGCCCATCCTAGCTCGAGGGCCATATGTTTGACACCCCTGCCCTCACCTTTGCTCTAATCCTAACCTTAAAACCAAATCCCTCATTACCCTCAAATAGCTCATCAAAGAAGTGTAGATTGGCCTCACTCTGTGGGTTATTTTACTCAAGATGGTCCTCACAAAGATATAAATACAAGAACACACACACAAAGGCATGGGTAACCAGAGACAGGTATATGACTTCATATGTCATTCGGTTTGTGCTTCATTCAGAATGTTAATATCAGGACTTTTATTTTGACATCCGTCTTGGGGGGTTCACCCTTTAGGACACCATAAGTTGGCTACACCTTCCAGCCTCCCGGCCACGGGTGGAAAACCCTGATAGTGTAATTATAACTAAACTGGCAATGTGGTGTATAAAGTTAAATTGAAGCCTCAGGCTACATGGGCAGCGGATGTGTTGAAATACAGTGACAGAAAACAAGATATCATATATTCTAATTTAATTGGATCACTGATCCAGGGACAGCTACTGTATATGAATGAAAAGCTCAGATTGACACATGATATAATATATATATATTATATATGATATAAGATATAAATACAAGAACACACACACAAAGTCATGGGTAACCAGAGACAGGTATATGACTTCATATGTCATTCTGTTTGTGCTTCATTCAGAATGTTAATATCAGGACTTTTATTTTGACATCCGTCTTGGGGGGTTCACCCTTTCCACCATAAGTTGGCTACACCTTCCAGCCTCCCGGCCACAGGTGGAAAACCCTGATAGTGTAATTATAACTAAACTGGCAATGTGGTGTATAAAGTTAAATTGAAGCCTCAGGCTACATGGGCAGCGGATGTGAATACACAAAAAATGTAAATACAATTCATGTGCACAGGACTTCTGTGACGTTAATTGACAGTAACAAGAATGGTAATGAAAACAGCAAAAACAATAGGCTGAGGCTTTGGTGACGCACATGCTTTGACATTTAAGTAATGCAGCTTTCACCTTCAATCCGAACCTTGTGATTTCCAAGCAAAACAGAACGATTACTACCAAAGACCCACACAATACCCGCATGTCCTGAGGAAATACACTGGAGTGGCGAAATAGACGCATGAATGAACCGTTATAATGTCAGACAGTCTTACAACAATGCAGCTTTGAACGTATCCGGTCTGCTGAGTGAATAGAAGCCCAGTGGCAGAGGAGGCACACGCTGCATGAGCAAAGATCACCAGGGTTCACTAATCTCCGTCTGCAGCCTCCTCTCTCTCTCTCTGTCTCTCCCTCTCTCTCGCCCTCTCCCTCTCCCTCTCTCTCTCCCTCTGCCCCCTTAATCGATACCAGACTCCACACCGCATGCGAGATTGGAACAGGCTGCTGGTCCACTGATCATAATCTGCACCCCTCAACAGATAAGGCCAGTACAGGAAGGACAGTGCAATAATTGCCCGCAACAAACTCGTCAGCCTCTGACACTTTCTTTCTTTTCCTACTTTCACTCATTAGGCTAATTAAGATGATAATAGAGAGGAGGACAAGTCTGTGGAAACCTGCTTAGTCTACTGGAGCTAGACTGCGTTCGTTCTAAGCCAACTGACAACCTGATAACATGTCACTTGACTAAAGTGGGAGCTTTATCTAGGAAACCTTTTAAATACCACTGTCTCTGTCTGACATTTTATTGTGTTCTAACTGATCTACTTCACATTTGGTGGGACAGCAGATTTTCAAAAAACAGATGAGTGTTTTTCCAGCACTGCCAATCGATGAATGATCATTCTTACTTTTATTGTGTGTGTGTGTGTGTGTGTCTGATGCACATCAGAGTGTGCTGTGCCTCAGGCTGCGCGATATGACCAAGATTTCATATAACCATTTCATTTCACAATATTGATCAAACATAACAATATAACACTGTACAAAATACATTTATCTATATGAAATGAATGTAATTATTATAAACTATGTGCTTAGTCACTCAGTCCCGGCGGCCAACTACAACTCCCTAGATACCCCCCGCTTTGAGGGGTCTTGCAGACCTAATACAGACACAGTGAGTGGGTGTGAATTTGCAGCTCCACCAGCTCCAGAAGCTCAGACTGTGGGCAGCTCATCTGGTCAGGTCTGAGCACAACTATGCTCACGACAAATGCCCTCTGTGTACAGTGCCAGCGACTAGTGTCCCTGCATCTCTGCCAGTGAAAGATCCTCCAGTCATCATACTGACATACTGATGGTCATTTGCAACACACATGATAAATCTGTCATCATACAGAAGCATTCATATGTTCTTCCTCGCCATTGCTGAGGTCGTATAATGAGGCCGTCTGTCCTTGATGCAACCGATCCGCCACATGACACATGTTATGCCTGTGTACACTGTGTATGTCACTGACGAACTGCAGCGATGTGTCCGCCGTTGTGCTGCGACCGGGAGCGCGCAGTGTTGGTACACCGTGCACAATCCCCCTTTTTCCCATCCCTGCATTATTCTTAATGAAGCACTGACGACTTAATGTGGGCGATACAGGAAAATTAACCATGCTCTCATGAACACCGTGCTAGAAAAGGTCAGAGTAGATGGCTCTGTAATGATGAAGAACTAGTCGGCGGCAGAGGGAGAGAGATGTGTGCGTGCACCGAGTGCACCGTGGATTCAACGACAAAGCCTCAGGCAGCAAGATCCCTTTTGTCATCTCCTCTCAAATCAGGTCACATACGTCCTGTGATCAGCAATATGTTGCAGGCAATTAATGGCACTTTGTCCTGTACCTATCATTACTTAATGGAACGTCGTCCTGTACCGATCATTACTTATTAGAGTCATGCATGGAATAGGGCACGATGTGAAACCAGAGTTGAGGTTTTGGTTGTGGCTCTGCGGTATTGACATTTGTTGTTGTTCCACACTTAAATGAAACCGCACACCTTGACAGAGTTATGAGGGATTTGGACTTGAGGAGCGCTGTGGAGATTACATCTCTGCCCTTCACCATCTCTAATCCATTTGTTGATCCTTCTTATGAAGCCACTGACGACAGTTGCCGCTTCAAGCTTTAGCTGCGACACCTCCAATTTCAGGGCTCTGCTGCTTTGAATAGCTCCAGAAAATACACGCGTCACATGTGTAATCACCAATTTTGCTGCATCATGCACAGTAAAACACGTCTTTAACCAGATTGCATATCTTCATACGAGGAATTTTAATTCATTTCGATGCAAAGAAGCATACGTGTAAATAAATAAGCCTGTCAGCCACTGGAATATCATTAGTCCCAGAGTAAGTGACCGTCACTTGATTTAACTGGCACTTCAGCCCACTTGGTGAATCAGTGATTTCTTCTATTTAATGCTCTCCTCCCTTTATCTTCACCTCTGCCTCGTCCGCTCTCCCGCCTCGGGCAAAAAAGTAGCTAAAGCAGAGTAAAAGCGTGCAGTAGTGGTAGTACCGCTTTCATTTGTATTCCACACATGATAAAATGGTTTAATCTGATTCACGAGAACGCTCCACTCTCTTGTTTGGTTCCGTCTCGTGTTGAGGGAAACGCCGACGACTATCTATTTATTCGCTGCCACAGTCAGCACTGAAGATTTGTGCAAGTCTGTGGTTAACTGGCTGTCAGAGTAAGCCTTAACAGTGTGTGTGTGTGTGTGTGTGTGTGTGTGTGTGTGTGTGTGTGTGTGTGTGTGTGTGTGTGAGCAACTATTTACAGTGGGCGACCTGAGCCAATGCATCAGTACAGCCTTGTGTGTCAGAGCTCTGAAACAGCAAACCCTTGGACTGGAGGCTGTTAAACTGTAATGTTACAATTTTTCTACAGGTGACCAAACCTTGAAAGAGTGAGTTGTTCTTGGTTCAGAACCCCTGGTTCTCTATATTTTGCATGGCTTGACATGCAAAAATGGTTCTGCCAGTTTTGACCCTTACATTACAAACCGTCTTTCTTGCAAATCTGATAGAAACCATCAGAAAGTCCTTTCACACAGGAGCGTTGCCTCGGCTCATATCTTCGCGATAGAGTTTTGAGGTCAGTGGAGCCCATCATATCGAAAACGCCATTAACGCCCGTATACTGTCGTCTTCCGCGCTCATCAGAATGAAAATGGCTTCACAGATTTCGAACAAAACAAAAAAAAACTGAGGCCTTCGTTTCGAGATCCCCGACAGAGTGAGTCTCTCCAGTAAGTGTGTAACCCCCGAGGAGGCTACCATCTGAATACCGATGTGTTCGTTCCCCCTGTCGGAACACAGTGAAGAGCCATAATCCCAAGGCCCCCGCCCCTCACAAGGACGTCCTCCTTGAACCATAATCACCCTTACATCTCTTATCAGCCCCAGCCTGAAGAACATGATTAAAACGTGGCCAGGACATACAGCCTCCGCACCTGGAATATTACTGGTCCCTGCTGCTGCATGTCAATCATGCTGTGGGGTACCGATGGGCATTGACTCACGACCCCCACTGGCCAATTAGGGGGACTGGATACCCACACAGCATTAGCAGTACATTAAAGGGTCTCAGCAGAAACCGTTGGGTCTACAAGGGCGAATAGTGTATGCTGATGAGAGCTGTGCATGGGGACAGAGACTCCTATAGTGGCAAGTGATCTTTAGCAGTGTGACGGTAAATCCACAAAACGTCAGAACTCCATACAGACACATCGATTGGATGAAGATGAAGAAGAGAGAGAAAAAGCAGTGGATGAATCCAGGGAGGCTGCCATATCATTGTTTACAAGTAAAGTTAGGGACCTGGAAAGAATCATGCGAGTGTCCCCAAAGAGACAAGTGAGACCACAAACTCTGGCACATTGGAAACCAGAGGATGTTTGTTCCCAGTGGTAACAATGAAAATATATAAGAGATGACAGCAATTTTCCTGCTATTTTCTATTGAATTTTTAATATTTTCTAGCTTTATTGCTCTTATGAATGTGTAAATATGATGATGATGACATTGTGCTTCTTATTTTTGAGTTTGTATATAGGTGTATTTGAATGTATATATAGATATATATCTATATACAGTATACATGCATATATGGGTATATGTTTTTTTACATTTATGCATGTTTACACTATATGTATAAGTGTGTATATGTATGTGTATACATACATATGGATGCTTATGTTTGAATGAGTGCATGTGTGTATGTATATACGTAACAAATGTATTAACATTACTAAACATTAGCATTATCATTAGTGTTAGTATCATCATCATCAATAATTGTTTGCCTCAATCCGTCTTCCCTCCTGCAACTCCACAATTTCCCCCGATGGGTGTGAATAAAGTGTCATTCTATTCTATTGTATTCTATGGATCAGACTCACTGGAGGCTGAAGAATTCAATGTCTCCCTCAGTCAGCACAAACCATCCCATTCCATTGTGATCTTCTTCCAAAACAGAAATGTGAGAGTAGTATGTTCTGGGGTTAGACATCAAGGCTGCACCAAAATCCATACAAACACAAAGTCCACCCTACAAATATTGTATTGATATGTGCAAGTAGCAAGTATAGTTCTAATGCTCACCTAAAAATGGAATACGAGGAGATCTACCAGGGTAAGGGAATAGGAAGATGGAAGAGCAGTGAGCTCATTTCTCGCCTGCAGCAGTAAAAAAAATGCCCATTTGGAAATGATTCAAAGGAGCATATTGATGTCTGATCAAATTCACATACACAAATCAAAGTGTAGTGTAAGGCTGCCAGTTGAGCAAGCTGGCACACTGAGCAGCAAGAGGGAAAGTGGGAAAGTATGGAGGCCTGCCCCTCAAGAAGGGGGGTTATTGGAGTTATGTACCAGGATCAATTCCAGCAATGTTCACTTTCTGTACTCTCCAACGCGAGAGGTAGTCAAAGTCAGATAGATTAATATGACGGTTTCTTGAGCTTAGACGAGGAGCGGAGGACCCGAGCTGAATAAATATTCATGGGTTCAGAGTTTCCTCCACATCTATAACTGCTTTCAGACAAGCACCAGGTCTGGGCATTTTCCCGATTTGAAAATGCAAATGGCAGAGTCAGTCGCGCCAGACAATTCTCCTGCCAGCCTCCGATGTAACAAGGGAAATGCCAAAAGGGACCCAAGAGACAGTTCAGCGGGAATCGCCTTCATACATGCAAATACACAAGATATCTCATGTTGACAGACATGCACTAGACATGTAAAGAGACTGACAGAGAGGTCTATTAGGAAAGACAACATCATTCAAGGGCTGCCGGTGCTAGGGGCCAGCAATGGTGTTGACATGATGCAATCACAAACACATGCTTCCTACAATAGAATTTATGCATTTGGGTCCGGGCTCACGCATAATCTACCTAAACAGCACCTCTCACCCAAGCGGTGAACCTCTGGGGCTGATGGATGAGGCCAATAACGAGGTGGGAAAACTTGCAGTTCACAGGGTGGCCACTTGAGGCTGGCTCCTAACGTGAGTCAATGCCCATGGACTCCCATGTCAAAATGGTCAACTTAAACATGTTTAAAGTCTGGTACGACCAACTGTTTTGGTTGTACTACTGTTTTGTCTAACTCGCTTATTTTTATTCTATTGAGGTTTGAAATTGTGCATAATTAAGGGGCGTGGCCTCTTGAGTGACAGACATCAATACAAAGCCACTAGGCTGTAAACTAGGCTGAGAAATGAGAAATCGTCTGAATCCTCATTCTACTCAGTGTCCATGTCCTCACTGAAAGCATTTGCCTTTGTCATGTTTCCTATGGTTTATTCATGTTCCTCTCCTGAAATATTTATAGTCTTACGTTTTTCCAACATGTTTCGTCAACTGGGCTGAAAGATAAACATATTTATTAACTTTCCCGTCTAGTCCCAGATACATCCCCCGTCCTTGTTAACACTGTTTTATCTCGCACTTCCGCTCCACTTCTTGTTTGTTGTTCCCGTTAAATCGGGAATAGGAATCTGTGTTTGCCGAAGCATGTTCTTGAGAATGTGTGATTTCACAGTGTGTGACCGTACACTGCCTATTCAGCTGCTGCTGCGCCTGATGTTGTTTATCATGAAGTCATGGGAAATGTCATAATAACAAGTTTGGCTGTCGATCGCAAAACTGATTCAATTCATGGCTCTGCAAGTTACGGAAACGCCAACCTGACATGATGCAGACGGGAGGAGGGAAGTGTTTCACAACACGGAGGTGTCTAAACCGGGGCCCGGGGGCCAAATGAGGCACATGGTCCTTTTTTTTTTCTTTTTTTCTTTTTTCTTTTTATTGGCCTGAAGCAAAAGCTAACATGACGCATACATTAACTAGAATTGAATGGCAAAAATCACCAGAAGTAGTGGGAACGAAGCAGCTGCTATGGCAACAACTATTATCCTTCAGGGTTACTGCTGGGTTACACTGAATTACACCTCCCTTCCATATTCTAAAAGGAAGTCAAAACGGAGTATTTTGGGAGATGATTAGACACACAAAAAAGAGCAGGGTGTTATTTTTAGAATGATACCACACCAACATAATAAAACATCACTGGCAGTTCAAACCATCTGTGAAATTAGTTTAATCATGGATGGTTACCTTTTAGAAAGTTACTGAACTCCGTCTGGTCTAATTGTATATCCTGTATTAGCTCACAACTTTAATGTGATATTGATTTTCAGTGGGGAAAGAATGTAGCCCCCCTCTTGTGGCATGATAATGAGGAAAAGGCTACAGCTATAGGAGACCATTTATCTTTGCCAACTCCACCGTGCCTCCATGTTGGTCTCAGTCGATTTCAGACTCTTTAAAATATATTCTGATTCACAGTGACCTGCAGGGATTTGTAAAACCCATGAACACATGAACATCCAACAGGCTGATTCCATCACTAGTTTAAGTGTTAGAGGAATCAGAAAGTCCTCTCATCTTCATACTGAGTACCACCTGGTGGTTGATAATAGAAGTGCTTTGGAAAAAGTGTATTGAAGTCAAATAAATCTTAAACCATCACTTACTTGCATATACTCGATTCAGTATTTACAGTAAGTGCCTTAAATACCGTTCACCTGTATATCTACACTATGAAGGTCACTCTGTACACTCTCTATACTACAGGCCATACATATTTCAAAGATAGGATAAACATGATAAGTGTACATACAGATAACAAACACAAACTTCTTGTGAAAGCGGAAGAAGTTAGGAAGAATTACTTGAAGTACAAGTGTACTGCGGTTTTATGACTGATACTACAATTAAACTTGTGTTTATTTTCTACTATAGCACCACCTCAGTCAATATAGGTGGTCTCTTTACCAAGCAAAGTTTCGATGAACTGCGCTGCCACTTGAATAATGTATGACTTTAATAGTGCACTTATCAAAATGATACATGGTGGGACTTCTCTCCCTCACTCCCTCTCATCAATACTATCTGTGATTGAGCGTAACTGGTGCCGACACAGACGTGCTGAGAGCACATTAAGCCGACAGCCAAGATTTTTATTTTTAATTATTTATTATTTTTTGTGCTTTGGCAAACTCAAAGGAATCCACATTTCTAGACGCGGCTACAACCGACTGAATCTGTTGCAGTCATGAAATCGATGGTCAACGAACAAGATTCTAAGGTTTAAATCTCCACGCTTAAAATTCAACTTGTTGTACTGCAAGTGTCTTCAGGGTCTGTGGAAGCTCTTGGTAGCTCGTGTCCATACAAGGTCTCTCCTTCTCTTGACCACAGGCAGCTCACACTACCAGCATGTGCTTTATCTATGGCAGCCTGCCTCGCACATATTGTCCTACTCATTTATCACTTTCTCAACCGCTGACAAGTGGTGCAGTGGATAAGGATGATCTCAGAAAGTCAAATGCACAACTCCTAGAGGTAAAACCTAAAGAAGTACAAAGGTAAGAATCTTGACCTGGTGAATCTCAAGTGATGTTATTTGACAATCGCTGCCAAGTCTCTATCGCAGCGCTGGCTTTTTCCCTCTTATCTCGGCGGATCTATGATTTGAGAGCGGAACCCCTGTAGTCACCCTTTTCTCTTTACGTTTCAAGTGCTATCTGAGAGGATTTGTCTGGCGTGCGCTCTCAGGACGTCAGATCCTCCACTCAGTAGTGTGGAAGCATGGGGGTAAGTGACGTGTTGTCATTGTCACCACGAGCCATGTGCACGAGGAACTGGCTCAAAGGACGGATGCGCAGCCGCGGCAGCAGCTGGTTAGCAACGTCACAACTTTTGGGAGTTGTGGCTCTCGTGTCCAATCCATCAATTGATCAGGAATGCAATGAGTCCATGAATCTTACTCAGCGTTTCTTGTCAGCACATTACAAATGGCCGGCGCAGAAGTAATATCATGTTTGCTCAGCTTTGCAGTCAGTCAACATGGGAGCCAAAATAAAGATTGGCTTTCCACTCGTGCAACTTTTCTCCTCTCGTCAATGAACTTGTAGAGTTTGTTTACTCTCTACTGATCTTTGTGTTTGGCGAAAGCAGATAAAGAGAAAAACAGACGCGCTCACTCACCACTGACGAGGACTCGATGCTTTTGGAAAAATGTACGTTTACAATTGTATTTGCTCCCTCGCCACATCCTCAACAATCATAGGGTTCTGCGAGATAACAAAGTTTACGTCAGTCAATGCTTGACAACTTTCACTTGGTAATGGTCTTGGCTATTTTCTCTAAAGCCTCTGGAGAGCTGGACTTTCTTTAAAACTGTGGAATAGTCTGCCCCGAGGTCTTTGGAACTCTAATTCCATTGCCCTGTTAAAGGAAATCTAAAAGACACAGCGTTTTATTGTTGCTTTCTCCTTAACTGTTTTTTTTTTTACCCAGTGATTGATTTATCTTATCTCGATCCACTTTCTCCTTAGTGTAGTAGTGTTTACGCCTGACCACTGTTTTAATTTGTTTTACCTTGTCCTAATCTTTTTTTTATTAATTACAGATATTACTGTAATTTTAATAACTGTAATTAAAATGTCTGTCTGAGAGTGGAATTAAAACCGACCATTGTTGTCTTTGTCGACTCCGTAAAGAAATCATTTTGCATTGTGTCATTTTGTGACAATATCGCACTTAGAGGCCTTTACCAAGGGCAGGAGAAAATGAGGAGAAAATCCACATCATTACTACCTGCACAGAAAACAGCAAAGTGGGGACTGTTAACGTCCACGCACTCCATCCATTAAGAAATAATCATAATAATAATAATAATAATGGGGTCTTGGATGAGGAATCAAATTCGATATCATCTGCCAGGGTCATTTGTTTCACGATAAAAATCTCACTAAACAGCTCTTCGCCACATGTTGAGAGACACATAATTAAAAGCTCCATTACTCCTTCCTGCTCCTCCAGTTTGCAAGGCCAGTGAACGGAACAGATACTGCAGGACAAGCTTAAAGACGGACAACCAGTGTGAACTCACTCTGATCCCCATAAAGGTAGCAGCAAATTGGACATTCCCCACAGCGTCTCTCTGCCTTATTTTATTTTATTTATTTATTTATTTTTTTTGGGGGGGGGGGGGGGGCTGCCTTTGTGGGGGGGGGAGCTGCCATTGGTGCTGCTACAGTGAACTTGATTTACTGAATGTGAATCAGTTTAACTGATGTTGCCTTTCTTGATTCCGATGCATAAATCAATGCTCAGCCTATGAGAGGTTGCGGTGTCTGCACAGTAACAACTCATTCATCTCAGACGAAACATATCACAGTGCAAAAAGGCAGAGAAGAAGAAAAAATAAATATATATATATATATATATGTGTGTGTGTGTGTGTGTGTGTGTGTGTGTGTGTCTCACAGCGGTATTTGATGTTCTGAGGTTGGATTTAAGAACAAGTAAAACGGTCAGAAGCAGGTGGCAGCAATCTCACACCACAGGGGCTCATGTTACAGTATCAAACCACAGCCGGTGGCCTAAACACATCAACGGTGTCGGCAATAACCAGACTTCCTGATCCACCGTGTTTCTGTAAGTTCAGGAGAGCCTTGTATCAACTTACTTACCGAGATGCCAGTGCTGAACAGATAAAGAGCTTCTAATTTGACTCTGTATCTTTAACGTGACACAGTCAGTAACAAAATCAATCCTCACAAATGGACTAACGATGTAATCTGCAGGATTAGGCTGATATGATTCCAAACCAGAGTCACTGCGACATCGCAGTGAATGATCAAATGACATGAAATGGCAGTTGGGTGCCACAAGGCACGCAACAACGAATTGATTATGCAACTATTGTAATTAGCAATTGATCATCAAAATAGCTGGCAACTTTCAGAAACAGTTTCATAACAACAGAGCCCCTGAAGGCAGGGGTGTCCAAACTGCAGCCCATGCTCTTCTTAGCCTGCAGCAAATTCAAAAAAATATAATGGAATATGGCCCACACATGAAACGCGCTCTTAATTGTCTTGTAGCTACCACTTCACTGAAGACGGTCCTGCACAGGTCCCGTTTTGTCAGTTATCAGGCTTTATTTACCTGGATTTGATTTATTTTGCTAACCTTAACAGTGGCCCAGCCTTTCGTGTATTTTTCTGAATGAGGCCCTCAGTGAAAAAAAGTTGAATCAAATGCAAAATGTATCTTCTGCACGTGAGAAAGCAACTCATAACAGAAGCTATCCTGCGCACTAGAAGGGCGAATAGAGGAAGAATAGAAGGAGGGATAATCCTTTATTGTTCCCAGAGTGGGCGGACTAATAGTGCTGGTCCATAAAGCTGATAGGTGAAGAAAACACTGGCCAAGTGATTCTCTCCATCTCAGTAAACATCTGTTGAGCAACATCGGCCAAACCTGCACTGCAGCTCTCGGCGGACGCGCCCTCAACTCCCGACCTTGAAAAACTGTCAGGGAATATACAGCGTGAGGGGAAATCGCGAGGGAGCGGCGCCATACCTGAGCACCATTAGGCTGCAGTGTTTATCATGTAGAGGGCACCCTTAGCGCAACCTTGAGCCAACGCCTCCGCCGGCCGTATTAGCTCAATGAATATGCGGGACGTAACCTCTGGAAGGAGGGCAAGGAGGAGAGCGGGGAAGCGTGCCGAAGTCAGTCATGAGTGTCAGCACGCTACAGTGACGCCTGACTAAATGAAGGGGGACAGATGCAGAGCACCGCGGCGCCGCCGAGCACCGCTCACGGGAGCGGAGACGTTGCTGAGCACTAGTGATCGTTACTCTGTCCCTCACAGTGATGGAGAGAGCAGCTGACGATAATTAACCTTCATCGCAAAAGCAAATGTCACACACACACACACACACACACCCACACACACACACACCCTTAAAAGTGATTGTCAGACATTATATAGCAAACAGAACTTGTGCTTGGTCGCCATGCCAACACAATTCAAGATGTTAGGATGATTTATTATTCATCCACAGGCTAAGGGAACGCGTGTTCGCAGTGTCTGTGCAGAAGCCAGAGTGAAAAACGTATTATACGAGATAATACTAACCTCGTTTTTCTTTTCTTTTTTTTCTTTTTTTAATAACTACAGCAGGGGTGTGCAAACTATGGCCCAAGGGCCAACTGTGGCCCGCAAACCATTTTTTAATTGGCACACATCACATTCTGAAAATATAATGGAACGTTGCCCAAATGAAATTTGTGCTTCACTTAATTGTACTTCTTCGCACTGGGTGGAGCTACTGCTTGATTGATGATAGCTATTCAAATGTACTTGCCTGGCATCAATAAGTCAGTGGACAGAGCAGTTGTCTCATAAGACAAAAGGTGGCCAGTTCAACTCCAGCCCATTACGTACCCTGACCCTTTTTGTTAAGTAACAAATAAAACAAATACAAACCCACTAATGGAGCGGTGGAAGCATTTTGATAATCAAATTAAACTTCCTGACATTGGATTTCTTCTGCTAAACAGCCTTTTGTGTATTTCTCTGCATGTGGCCCTCAGTGGAAAACGGTTTGGACACTCCTGACCTACAGTGTTACCTTGTTTTGTTTAATATGTGTACGCGTTATATAAAGCTGGTTCCATGTCAAGTGTCAAACCCACTTTCCCAAATTGCAGTAATTATTTCAGCGCGGCAGATTGAAATGACTTCATTCTGTTGCGTTGCTATCTTTAGCTCCGTCAGGCCCACAACGGATGTTTCAGCGAAGGTGAGAGAAAAAACTGCATCTCTAACTGAAGCCGACAGTTTAAAGAGTCAGCTAAGGATAACAGTTTAATGGATTTACACTCTGTACATATTGACTGGGACTGACCAGGGGTGTGAAGTGCTGCAGGGCTGAAAAAGCACATGGGGACAAACACACGGCATCAATTAAACTGCAGAGAGGATTTAATATCTCGCATCAAATGTTGTATTTCCTTCACTTGATCTGACCCGTGACTTCACTTATTCATTTTAATTTCTCACAGGGCATCAGTGCAGATATGTTGACGTGTTTGTCTGCAGCGTAAACACTGGAATAAATCGCAGGTTTAACTTAACACCTCTTTCTAATTTAATTCAAATGGCTTCGCCTGTGATTGTTTACGATTCAAAGGGTCAAGGGATCATTACCATAAATCGTCTTAATTATGTCACTTTCCAAACCCAATGTACGGCACTAATAATGCTGTCGCGCACTGTGCTCTGCATCGAGTAGAACATAAAGTTATAGAGTATACAGCATATTAAACGTGATCCACTTCCAGTCTTTATTTATTCGGGTGGAGAAATTGGCACAGAGCAGCTTTTGGACCAGACCTGGCCTGTGGCCTAGTTGTGAATGTTATTTGCATTACAGAGCAAAGCTACACATCGGAGCTGGGTTCTATATGCGTCCATGAATAACATATTTCAACCACGCTAAGGTTTCTGCTGCAACAATAAACACGATGAAAAAAAACGCCCTTTAACTGAACCGATCTGCCAAATAGTGCTCCAGGTACGCCAGCTGTCAATGTCCCATTCCGCTCAGTTTAAAACACTGGAGCTGTTTCATAATACAGTGCAAAGGAGTGAACTCTGGATCACACACACCACTAAAATAGCAGCAGGCGAGCAAACCGTCTTCATCTCAGAAATGAAGCCACGACAGAAAGCCACGGAATTCTCCAACAGGCGCAGGCAGAGACAAAAATAGAGTTTGCACCTGGTGAAATTTGGTAATTCAGGAGAATTTGAACACGCAAACAAAAAGTCCTGAGGCTGAAATGCAGTCACAGACTTAACCTTTGAACCTTGCTTGTTAGCCGTGTCTCCCTCATGGTCATCATGTTGGATGTGACAACACTGACGTTGACGTCACAACATCATTCAAGTCTAATGAAGTAGCTTGTATGGCGCACTCGCCAAAAAAGGTTCCTGAATTCGAGGCTTACTTCTGGGTTACGCGATCCATAGAGCATGCTCAGCAGCGTCACTCCCATAATGCACCGGGGCTAATGAGGAAATCGGATTGCTCGTGATATCACCGAGGAGTAGGAGACTTTTCGAAATTACAAAAAAATATAGAATACAAAGACCAATAACCGGAGTATGTCTCAGGTGGTTCTGCTAAGAGTTTTACAGGCGTCTACATTCCTGTTGTGGTCTATGGGACCACATGGAGACTGTTTGGTTGCAGTACTGCAAGTGGCCACTGGAAAGATTTGCTGTAAATCTGCAGGAAGGTGCTGTGTGCTGTAAATGCATCCATGACTGGAGCCCGGTAAGTTGAGCCAAGCCGAGCTGATGCTGCCTCCTCTCTCTTACAGCAAAAAGCCAATTACACACTTCTCAAATCAATCACAGGGGAATGTGCAGTTTAAAGGTACATTAGGATGAAGGATTTGTCTCCACAACACAACAACAAAATCTGAAAATGACAACACACACACACACACACACACACACACACACACACACACACACACACACACACACACACACACACACACACACACACACACACACACGGCTCGAAGCTTCACTGCAGACACCACTAACTTCCAGTGAGTCATTAGAGATGATTAAGAGGGATTACCTTTCTGAATGACTACACGTTTTCCCTTTTGAGGGAAATACTGCAAACTAAAGCTGTAATGTGGCATCAATAGACATTTCAATTAACTAAAGGCTGAGTTGGTTGAATCCATTCAGCTCTTATACTTAGAAGAAATGGCATGTTTGTTTGGACAGTGGCACTGATGTAAACAGGGACACTTCATTGTGTATTGCCTGGTCAAGGTAAGGCTACTGCTGAGAATGCTACTGGGGTTTCGACATGAAAGACAAGCATCTGTAGTTCATTACAATTAACATCAATTTGATACCGTTGTCAATTTCTAATCAGACCAATCACACATGAATGAACTGTGATGAATATAGCTGGTTTGAGACAGTCCTCTAGTTCGCTGGAGTGAGGGGGGGTGGGGGGGCCGGGGGAGCAGCGACGACATGTATGACAGCTCCTTCTGTGACAATCGCTTCCGCCCGAATCCAGTAATGCGGGAACGCTGGACACCTTCGCGCTGACACATACACCACATCCCGTTGCTAACGTTAATCATACACCCACCGCTCACGTTCCGGCTCAACCTGAGAGCAGGAACGGCCATCAGCTTCCCCTCGGCGCTCTGTCAGCTGTGAGACGAGGGGAAGTGATGGAGACACGTGTGGTGTCGTCTCATCTCATCCCATTTTAAAATACACTCTCGTACAAGCATAGCGCTTCATCATTGCCGATCTTGGTAAAAGAGGTTTTAGCGCCATTAACCTATCATTCAGATTAAGAAGCCTCGTCAGTGGTTTTCAGCCCTGTAGCACAGTCTTCATCAGAGGTTGGAGCTCAGCCAGCTGATGGGGTTGTAATCTCAGTGGTCACCCCATACAGAAGCAGCACATTTCACATTTTAATTATCTGGCAGCCGCGAACCTGCAATTTACGTCCATAATCCCCGCGGCGACTGTAAATTATTCCTAATGTTATCCTCCTTTGATCAATCCTGGCTTTGAAAAGCCCCTTTTGCTGCGGGGGAAAAAGAGGCTCCGACAGAGCGGGACAGCGAACTGTTGCCGAGCCCTTCGCGATCGCACGCCGCCACAACGTCGTCGTCGTCCTGCTGACAAACTTTTAACAGCTCCAGCCGTGGCACTTGGCGTCGGGCAGGGCGCACGGCGTGAACTTCAACTGCCAAGCCGCGGATAAACGAAACGAACGTGAAATTGATTCCGCGGGGAGAATATCTGACTTACAACAAGGCAGCGCCAGCCAGCCAAGCAGTTTGCGTTTATGAACGCAGCATTTATTCATTTCTGGGATCAACACAAAAACACTTGAGCCGGCAGAAATGCGAGATCCCCGGCTGGCGCCGGTCGAGCACTAACAGGTGGTTACTATGCAGTTGCCAGAGAAGTTCTCTGGCAGGGCTGTTTTGCAGAAGAAATTAAAAGTAGAATGACAATTATGAATAAGACGCTTTATTTCTTTTTACAGTCAAATGAATATTTTTTTTAAATGAAAAATACTTTTTTAGCAAGGGATGCATAGGAAGCAACACCCACACCGAAAAACATATGATGAGCAGGAGTCTCACTGGGTTTGAATGTGTTACTGCAACCTGTCATATAAAGGAGGATAACCATGTGTGTGTGTGTGGGGGGGGGGGGGGGGGGGGGGGGGCGGCAGTCACAAACAATATATCAGCATGACAGAAGTGAATGGAGATGGTAATATATAAATTGCAGCAGGCTATAAACATAAACAACAGGCAAACCTATGGATGGAGCCAAAAACAGGTACCAAGCTCAGCCACAGGGTGGAGCCAAAAGTGAGCTCATCTCCCTCCACCTTCCTCCTCCTCAGTCTCTAGCCCCCCCCCCCCCCCCCCCCCCCCCCCCCCCCCCCCCCCCCCCCCCCCCCCCCACAACGACATCACGTCCAAATCAGCTCCGTCTTTCTGTCGTTTTAATGGGGAAATCTGACCCGCAAAGGTCCAGACATGCGGCTCCACCGGGAGTTTTAAATCAACACTCAACCAGGACAGCGATCGATCATCGCCTTAATGAACGTGCGCCTGATCTGCATCGCGCTCTCCCTAAAGTGGACACTTTATCAGCGGGGCTCTCCTCCGACTCCTCCTCGTGTCGACATGCGGCTCCACCGGGAGTTTTAAATCAACACTCAACCAGGACAGCGATCGATCATCGCCTTAATGAACGTGCGCCTGATCTGCATCGCGCTCTCCCTAAAGTGGACACTTTATCAGCGGGGCTCTCCTCCGACTCCTCCTCGTGTCATCCGTCACGACTGAACCCATCCTCGGCCTCTCGTGTCCCAGATCACCGAGTCCGGACTCCGGTGCCCACGCGGACGCCGCGTCCACCCTTGCCAGCACCGCGGCACAACATGCAACAATTTGCCGCAACCAGAGTTTCACACCGACGCAGCGACGTGGACGGCGCATGTAGTGTAAGCACACTGGAGGATTGAGACGGGTTGACCATCATCCCGCTACGGATGGATCAACTTCTGATGCGTAAACATGCGCGATTGGATCCAAATTGGCACACTTTTACGCACGCGCTCTGCTCCGCACTCCACGCACTTAAATGACCAGATTGCACTTTTGAAATGTCCTTACCTTACTGTGATCCGCGCAGCCTCGTGTCCGTTTCAAAATAAAGCCTCAGTGAGTTTGGCACAGGTTTGGGTGCGTGCGTCCGTGCGTAATAGCGGTGCCACTTAATTCCCTCCTCTCCTCGTATAGTTCTCTGGATCTTGCCTCCCCTCCTCATTCATCCACCTCCTCCTCCTCTTCCTCCACCACCTCGTCCTCTCAACACCAACACCACCACCACTGCCACCGAGACGGGGCAGATGGATGAAAACGATCAACACCAGCAGCAGCAGCAGCAGCAGCAGTCCGGTTGGATCTCCCGGCGCATTACGCACGCACGGTGAAGAGAATGGGAAGAAATGACAAAGGCATCCATGTCCCAAAAAAGATAGTTGGAGGGGGGGGGGGGGGGGGGGAAAAAAAACCCGGGGGGGGGGGGGGGAGAAACAATATCCCTCCTCACTTTATCCCCAGGAGAGAAAACCCCTGTCCAATTCCCTCACCAGTGCTGTGGTTGGTCTTCGCTCCCAGATCCACCTCAGAATTAAGAATCTGCTGGGCCCTTATTCTGTCTGTGTCAGGCTGATTCTAACGATGCTGGTGATGCTGCGTATCCTGCATCCCACTAAGCACAGGGGGGAGGAGAGAGGGAGGGAGAGGGAGAGAGAGAGAGAGAGAGAGA
>JAFBJT010111831.1:55325-57825 GCA_016785325.1 Chascanopsetta lugubris
TTTAGAAAAACGACACTGCTGCCGCCGCCCCCTTGTCACGCTGAACATGGCAGGTCCATTAAGAGTCGGCCATCTCGCTGCCCGACCCGGCAACAAGAAGGGTACGGTTCAGCGTAAAGGAGAAAAAAAATACAGTGTCGTTTCGAGTTTTAATGGAAGAAAATAACGAGTGTTGGTTTAAAGAGGAGGAGGAGCGAGGCCTTATATTGCGGTTACGCGCAGTCACAGCTCGTTTCCTCCCGGGATCCCACTCTTCACACGAAGCTGTTGGATGAACAAACATGACCTTTGGCTAAGATTGTGTTTGGTTATTCATTCCGTGCACACAAATTAGAGTTTGCACAGAGAAACGAGATCTTCTCCTGAAATGTTCGATTGCAATGGGATTTTGTTTTTCCTGGATCTCACAACAAGAGAGAGAGCGTTGTTTGGGTTAGTGTTTCTTTTGATTCCTCATCATGTTTCACGAAAGTGGTCGTCACCTATAGGCAGTAGGAGTATTCAGAAGTCATGGATTCTAAGAACCCAACAGAAAACAACCTCACAGGTCTTTAAAAGTGAAGCCCAAGTATCAGTCATACACTTTGCCTCCTCCGTGTTAGCAATCCCTCAAAGTCAGATCAAAGAGACATGAGGTATAATCATTCCAACGGTTGGTCTTTAAACCTTGTATTGGCCTATAAGGGTGTCAAACAAAGAACCGGCCGGCAAGAGGGTCAAATCCGACCCGGGGATAATTTTGCAAAGTGTTAAAAAAAAACGTTTACTTGGTTCATGTTGGTTAAATTGAGGAGAACCATTTTCTACTGTACTTGTACTTTTCTCTACTCAAACAAAGGGAAACATTTGAAGTTGCTGTTGTTTATAGGTCATCATGCTCAGTTTTACTGCGCCGGCCCACTTGAGATCAAATTTGAGGCTCTAGCAAGCTCCATAATACATGTTTGGAAAAATTCGAAAATGGCAACACAACAGAGTGAAGGAAAACTCGAGGGCAGACTTGCTCTCGTGCTGAACTCTCTGCCGACTCCAGTCCGGCGTCGGCATCCGACTCCTGGATCTCTGGCTGCACCGCGGTCAGCGGAAGCTTCATCTCCAGGTGGCGGCACCGGCGGCACCGGCGGCGGCGGCAGCAGCAGCAGCAGGTTGGCTCGCACCACCACTCGCTTTCTGAAAAAATCCCTTTAAGTGCTTTAGGGGGATTTAACAGGCTTCTACATCCAGGAGCCAAGTTGCAGCTCTTCACAGGAAAAGGGCGCTTACAGTATAATTAGGACGGTTAAGGAAGAGGGCTCCCTCTCGGCGCTAAATCCACACGGACTGTACAGGCCGAGGAGGCAGGGGCTATTTGTCGGGTCTTCTGGAGCATGACCGCCGCTCTCTGACGTCTCACTGTGCTAAAGGTCAGGGCTTACAGAGGTTGTGCGGGGAGGTGAGAGGTGTAGACACTGAATATCTCTCAATTGGAGGCGAGAAACTCTTTATTATGGCAGGAAACAGAAAATCCTGCCAGGGAGAATATCACAATGGCCTCTAGACAGACTGTGTGTCTGTTAAGAGTATTATACGTTGTCCAATCCAACTTTATTTATAAAGGACTTTCAAGCAAACATACATCTCCAAAGTGCTGTACAGAAAAAGGCATAAAATGCACAGCACCCATGCAGCATAAAATCTTTGTAAATATAAATAAAACCGGTTTGAAGACCTCAAATATGATTAAAGTAAAATGAGAGCAGAAATAAAAATCAACAAATAAATAAATAAATAAAATCCATATAGTTGAACAGTAGAGGCAGTAAAATAGATTCAGATCAAATCAAAGTTAAAAATAAGGCTTTACCCAGCACCCAGGAAGTAATACTTAATACTTAATGTATTATAGATAAAAAAAATATATATATTGTACCATTTGTTTTTAAGTTTAGGTTTGAATTGAATGTGTTTTGCAAGGCATTGTTTATTGAATTGTTGTCTTAAGTGTGTGTATGTGCAGGTGTGTTTGTGTGTGTGTGTGTGTGTGTGTGTGTGTGTGTGTGTGTGTGTGTGTGTGTGTGTGTGTGTGTGTGTGTGTGTGTGTGTGTGTGTGTGTCTGTGTCTGTGTCTGTGTCTGTGTCTGTGCAGGTGTGGTTGCAGCTCTCGCAATAGTAGCTAAGGGGCAAACAGATGTAGCTTTCAATACTGTTTAGACCCAGGCCTGGCTGCTCTACATCTGAAAGAAGAAGTGTGTGTGTGTGTGTGTGTGTGTGTGTGTGTGTGTGTGTGTGTGTGTGTGTGTGTGTGTGTGTGTGTGTGTGTGTGTGTGTGTGTGTGTGTGTCGTGGAGGGGGACCTGCTGGGCCAATCTGTTTCCATTAGTGTGTTGTTTACCGACTCCAAATGTGTAACAACATGCATGTCAGCTGCTGGAGTGTGGATACAGTGTATCTATATGTTTGTTTACATCAGGCCTGTGGCTGCATGTTACTCATCCCCCAGGGTCGGCCATGTTTTCTGTCCCA
>JAFBJT010111831.1:62825-65550 GCA_016785325.1 Chascanopsetta lugubris
CATGAGGTTGTGGGTTCAATTCCCAGCCTCTCTCTCCACCCACCCCCCCCCAACCCTTCCCTCACATGCATGTTGCTTTCTGCTAAATGAAGGTGTGTAATAAGAGAGTTGAACATGTGGAGCTACGTGGAGACGTCAGTAACTAGAGGTGACGCAGTGTGAACGATGATGTCATGCGTTTGTGTTTGCAGCACATGGACACGAGTGTCGGCCCTTGTCACCAACAGCTTCCTACGTTGACATCCTCGTTGTCGCCTCCTGCACGTGCGACATTGTTGCATTCCACCATGAGCTCGTCGGCAAAGCGTCCGCTCGTCCAATTGCGCAGACATTTCATGAGGAGGCTCCATTCGATTTCCTCATCGTCGTAAACATTCGTATTTCAAGCGTATCCACTCGTCTTCAGCATTTGGCCCCGGGCTGTGAAAACTCAAACTGAGAACCATTAACCACATACGCCCCTGATAACATCAACCCCGATCAGCTTCCAATATCTAATGTCTAACTTGGGCAAAAATCAATCTCCCCTGAAACCCACAGGTTGCCATTAGCAAAGATCACTGGTTCGGCGTCGTTCCCGCTGACCTGCGAAATCACCCCGTCGACTGGCGAGTGAACGCAGAGTGATGATGTCAGCGGATTTTTTCCATTTATTTAGCAAATTATCTTTGGCCCAGCACAGATGCCAAATTGCAGCACATTACGCCGACGCGGGCCAAGTCTCAGCTCGGCCTTTGGGCAAGTTATTCGGAGACTTTTCCGATAATTAGCCACAGCTGATATCCTCCGCTGCCAGCCCTGTTTTGCCGTTTCAGACGTCACAGACTGGCGTCGGGAGATGATTTATCGCGAGAGGGCCCGTGACCCTGCTGTTTTTGTAGATTCCTCTTTTGGTGATAATTTGATTTGTCAGCGAATTCGGCTGCTTTCGCCAAACTGGAATCTGATCCAAAGTGGAACGGATTGTCAGAAATAAGTCCGACACACAAACACGTCCAGGCCTCAGATCTACAGCAGGCGGATTCTTCCACCCACACTCCTACCCGCCTGTGTTTAAAGGTGCAGTGTGTAAGGAAGTGGGCTTGCATGTTGTATCCATCACTTCACCCTCACCCTTCTGATCACGCTTCAGAAAATAGTGACATCAGTTTTCATTAAGACTCAAAATATGTTGGAATACGTCCACTGTGGGCAACTGTAAAAACATGGCGGCCCACATAGACAGGGCCCACTCCTCGTGTAAATATACGTTAAAGGTGCAGTGTGTTGTATTTTGGTCATTTTGTCACTTCTACAAATATCACAAAACAATTACATTTGCATGAATTTATAATCATCAAAATGTTTTCTTTTTCTCCATGACTCCTAATTGAGCCCAGTAATGTATATTTACATCGGGAGTGAGGGCCGCCATGTTTTTATGTCTACCATAGGTTCTCCTGCATGCTCAAAAGGGTGAGGTGATGGATGCAACACGCAACTTCACCCTTAGATGTCACCAAATCTTACACACTGCACCTTTAGCTGAGGAGAGGAGGTGGGTCGGGTTTCAGCCCGGTGCTTCTCAAGGTGGCACGGTAAATGGCCGTAACCGTTGGCGGTCAGCAGCAGCAGTAGCGGCGGCGGCGGCGGCCCCCCACCTCTCCCTGTTGTCAGGAAGGAGCCACCTGCACTCGGCAGTTTGACGTTGCCAGGCAACCGGTGGCAGCAAATGATGACAGTACGGTGGCGGCCTTGTCTGGTCTCCCATTACCGGTTAAGTGTGGCCTCTCCTCTGCTCTCTTCTCTTTTCTTCTCCTCCACTCCCGACCACAACAACACCGAGCCTCCCTGTTCCCCTCTGCTCGCTCGCCCATTCCCTCCTCGCCTCACTGGAGGCAACATAACACAAGCAGCAGCAGCAGCAGCAGCAGCAGCAGCAGCAGCAGCAGAGGCCAGCGGCAGGAAGAGAATCCCAGCTCCCTTCACCACATAATGGAAACTCTGGCCTCATCTCCCGGTGCGCCGCTCCGCTGTGTCCTGCTGCCAGACTCTGACTAAGTGTTGCTGGCTCCGGATCCGCAGCCTTCAGCCCCGGCACCGAGTCTGGGTTCCACAAGCTTTTGTGTTCTCAAAACCAGAGTCGCAGCAGCAGCAGCAGCAGCAGCAGCAGCAGGAGGAGGACTGGGCTGAAACTCAAGTCCCCTTTTTTCCACCGGTCAGAAAACCCACCAACATCTGGCTTTGCTCTTGAGGAGGATCAGATAAAGTCGGTTTGCACTCGTAGGTCAAACCGATTATGCCGAGGAGACAGATTTGTATCAGTGACCCCTGACTGAACAAGCCGGTTTCTTATTCGTCCTTTTCATCTCCACGCAGACGCTGTACTTTTCTACAATATAATGCACATTTACCCAGAATTAGCCGGGAACCTTTACTTATATCCTTGTTTGTCTTGAGCTCAGCATGTGAGGGTTGAATTTCTCTCTTCTGTTGTTGGTTGTCAACACATTTGACGCAGGTCCCTAATGTGCAGGTGTGCAGCGCATCGCTCGTTGGTCTCATCGGTTAGTCACTGCTTTCAAGTGCTTTGCTCTCGTTGCTTTCAGACCCATCGGTAGATGTGTGTTGGTCTCAGATTTCAAATGCCTCTGACACATATGGGTGTAGGTTCAAGACCCATTGGTTCCTGACAGATAAGTAGAAGGTTTCTGGTATCTACAGAGGTTTGCAACACATCTTTGAA
>JAFBJT010111831.1:81312-104813 GCA_016785325.1 Chascanopsetta lugubris
GGGGGGGGGGGGGGGGGGGGGGGGGGCTGAGAGCACCGAGGGGAAGCTCGCCCAGTCAATAACCTGCAGTCCCAGGCGCCGCCTACAGTGACACCTGCAGGTGAAGGCGAGGAACGACACAGAGCCCGAAAAGGCACGAAAGAGGCATCTGCCCCTCTCTCTCATCTCAGGGTTTTGAGCATCCTTTCTCGCTCTCTCTTTCTCTCTCTCGCCCGCTCTCGCTCTCTCTCTCTCTTCTCTCCATGTTTTTTGGATGAGAAGTGGGTGAAGGGTAAGAGCCCAACCTAGTTAACTCACTATCTGTTTTTTTTCCATAGTGGGAGATTCTCAACTGCCTCTTAAGGGCTGCTCTGAAAGAACACTTTCCTCACCCAAATTCTTGGCAGACGCTCTCAGCTCCTAAAGTGGAAACGTGTGTGTGTGTGTGTGTGTGTGTGTGTGTGTGTGTGTGTGTGTGTGTGTGTGTGTGGCTTTATGTGTGTGTGTGTGTGTGTGTGCGTGTTTGTATGTGTGTGTCAAAACCACCAAGGCCTAGTAAAAGACTGCCTGCCAACGTAAAGGCTTTTCATGCCCCTGGATTTCAGCTTTTGTCAAGATTAAGGGATTACTTTCTTCTGAGCATATTCATTTGATTTTCCACCTCTTCCACTTTTTTTTTCTCCTCATGCCTTTTCTTGCGCAGGGTGGCGCCTCCTCTTTCAGCTCATCCCTCATTTCATCTCGGGCTTTCTCCCCCGATAGACTCTTTACCCCACGTCTGAGGTTCCTTTCTCTCAGGTGCCGCCTGTCGCCCGGATCTTGCCAGACGCAGACAAAGATATCTCCGTGTCTTTCCCCCGGATGTTTTGAAAGCTCGTGAACCTTCAATCCATGTTGATGTTTCCCTTTTAGATCACACAGATGAATTCCGCTGCCGCGCTGACGGATTGATCCTTTGGTACCCGTGAATGAACGCCCCTCTCCTCTCTGTTGTTCGTGTGTCACCCCGCAGATGCGTCAGGGTGCGTTCCTGGTCAACACCGCGCGGGGCGGCCTGGTGGATGAGAAGGCCCTGGCCCAGGCGCTGAAGGAGGGGAGGATACGCGGCGCCGCTCTGGACGTCCATGAGACGGAGCCCTTCACGTAAATACACTCTTTGCAAGTTTCCGTAGAGTGAGAGCGGCACACAGGAAGGGACGTGAGACAGTGCAAGAGGAAGAAAGAAAAGGATATCGTACAAGGACAATGGCTTTTTTTCTCCACTGTTATTTTCTTCATAGTGTTCGGGTAAGGTTATGGGTTAGAGGTTAGGATTAAGGTAAGGGTTCGGGGTTAAAGTTCTAGTTTAGGTTTGGGGTTAAGGGTCAGGGTTTGTCTCTTTATTCCTCCTTGTTTTACTAGACATTTTTCATTTCTATATCTTGTCCACATCTTGTCCTTTTAATCTACATTTTCTTATAATTTTCTTTTTATTGATCACATCTTTATTTAATGCGCCTAATTCATCTTTGTCTTCATCTTCCTCATTGTAATGATCTTATTAATGTAGAGGACATGTCATCGATGTTTGTAAATCATTTCATCAATTTATCAGTTGATATCCTTCATAGTTTGAATATACCATTTAAAATCATTCGTTGTCAAAAATGGTTTCATGTTTTACCTTTAAGGGACCGCATGCTTTTAATTTCATGCTTTAAAAGTGAAAAATGTGTGTTGATAATCATTTATCATACAACTTAAGCCAAAGTGCAAACCCCAAAGATTAGTCTAGTCTCCCAACTCTATCTCACGACCAACACAATGTCTCATTTCCACTCCTTCTACCACTAGAGGGCACACAGAGCATTTTTTTAGAATAACAACTTACCTTTGTGTGTGTATGTGTGTGTGTGTGTGTTGCAGTTTTGCTCAGGGCCCGTTGAAAGACGCCCCCAACCTGATCTGCACGCCACACACAGCCTGGTACAGCGAGCAGGCCTCTCTGGAGATGAGGGAGGCGGCCGCCACCGAGATCAGAAGAGCCATCACCGGTACGATATGAATTCAGTTTTGTTTTCCACTTTATTCGTTTTCCTCGCTGCCTCATTGTTTGACTCACAAACCCCGCCCCCTCCATGCGTCACCATCAGTCCATTCTGTGACCTGTTGCACGTCGTGCTCTCCCAGATGTCACATTTCCACTTCAATAGGCCCCGGGCAGCCTTTATTAAATCTGGACGTCTTAATAGATGTCATCATTAAGCTTCAGCAGCGCAGAGCAGAACAGAGACCACAGAGCCGGCCCTTTCAAAACATCCTGATTGTTAATTTAACCTAATCTACATGTTCGTTGTGTGTGTGTGTGTGTGTGTTGTGTGTGTGTGTGTGTCCCTCATTTTAACACTGCAGGTCGCATCCCCGACAGCCTAAGAAACTGCGTCAACAAGGAGTTCTTTGTCACCACAGCACCGTGGGCGGTTATGGATCAACCAGGGGTTCACCCCGAGCTCAACGGCGCCGCCTACAGGTAGGAACCAAAGGCTCAAGAACAGCTAGCTTTCTTCTGTATATATTTATTTTATTTAGATTGTTTTAATTCTTTACTTAAAAGTGTGGTGTTACAGTGTGATGTATACTATACAATGGTTTGACTCTTTTTCAAATTTTTTCGAAACCTTAAAACGTGTTGTTTATGACCTTTTTTCCATTTTTCCGACCCCTTACTATTGTATGACTTTCTTTCATATTTACTACCCCTTACTATAATAAGACCTTTTTTCCATTTTTCCGACCCCATACTATAGTATGAAATTTTCCCCCCGACCTCTTACTATAGTACAACCGTTTTTCATATTTCCAACCCCTTACTATATTATGACCTTTTTTCCGACCCCTTACTGATAGTATGACCTTTTTTCATTTTTCGGACCCCTTACCATAGTATGACCTTTTTTTTCATATTTCTGACCCCTTACTATAGTATGACCTTTTTTTTCCATTTTTCAGACCCCTTACTATAGTATGACCTTTTTTTTCATATTTCTGACCCCTTGCAATAGTATGACCTTTTTTAATATTTCCAAACCCTTACTATAGTATGAAATTTTTTCTGATTCCCGACCCCTTACTATAGTATGACCTTTTTTTTCCATTTTTCAGACCCCTTACCATAGTATGACCTTTGTTTTCATATTTCTGACCCCTTACTATAGTATGACCTTTTTTTCCATTTTTCAGACCCCTTACTATAGTATGACCTTTTTTTTCATATTTCTGACCCCTTGCAATAGTATGACCTTTTTTTATATTTCCAAACCCTTACTATAGTATGAAATTTTTTCAGATTCCCGACCCCTTACTATAGTATTACCTTTTTTTCACATTTCCGACCCCTTACTATAGTTTAGGAATAAAATGTATGTTGGAATTCAGGCTTTTTAAAGAATTTTAGAATTTTCCATAGTAAATGTATTATTGACTGTCTCGCTGTGTGAACAAGTACATCTGTAAAATGCCATTTCATTTCTCTTCCCTCTCCCCTACATGATGTTTTATAATCTAAATGAATCACTGACCACTCTGCTGTAGATCTTAGTGCCCCCTCACCCCCACTAACTGTAGCCATGTTAACTCTGATCACCAATGTCCCCACTCTGGGCCCTTTCCTGATCTCAGCATGTCCCCCTCCATGTTCTTCTCTCACGCAGCCAACTGAACCAAACTCTTCCGGCCGTAGCTACCGGAGTCCCCCAAGACAAAATTATTGCCTAGATCAGGAGCAGGTAAATACGACTGATCCAGAGGTTCTGGATTAAGAAATTCCTCCCTCCCTCCCTTCCTCCCTCCCTCTCTCCCTTCTTGAAGGGGTGTGTGTGTCCCCTCCTCTGTAAATCCACTCACCTGTTGGAGTGAATACAGAGCAGAGATGGATGGAATGTTTTCCAGTGTCCCACTAAGCATGACGTGAAGACATTCACATACATTTCTATGGATGGATCATGCTTTATGGTGTTTCTCTTTAAGGTTTTTGGGATTCTTCTTCTTGATTGAATTGAACTGTATCATCATTGGCCACTTTTCCCTGGTTGAGGTGTTTTTCTACCATTAAACAATCGAATGTAACAACACTTTTCTCAATTACATATGAGTTATACATAACTAAATCAGGAACTCAAAAGTCTGCATCATAACATTAGGATTTGCAGTTAAAGCCCCATATTCTTTCCCCGTGTTGAGACAACACTGTTTTTTGGGGGGGCAGAATTTACAAAAATTAAATAAAATGGCTTTATCTGAGACCATACTCAAACTACTATCACACATTCTTCTTTATGTATTAATCTACTAATTATTTAATACATTTTCTAGTAAATAATGTTCAGTCTCCTCACTTGCAAATGTGCATTTTGTAACATTCCCTCACTGAATCTATCAGTGAAACAACCACAGACTATAAATAAAGGTGGATGACACATTTTAATCCTGTTGTGAAACTGTGCGGCTGGCTCCTCACATGATGTGTCACACTGTATTTAGAGCGTCAAAAATGGATTTGAAACAAATTTGAATGTTTACTTTGTTGACTTGCCTTTTAGTTTCCACTCTGTCCCCAGACATCCACCAGGGGGCCACAATGAATATTTCTTCATTCCTTAAAGAAGCTCTCCTGTCATCCATCTTTGTTTTAACGTCTGTGTAAGCAACTGACAGTTTAGTTTCTTTTAGTTTAGCTAGTTTGTGTAGTTCCTTCCAGTTTAACAATCTTTAAAAAAGAAAAAAAGAAATAATAAAACCGTTTGGCTAAAGAGCGAAAAACAGGAAACGAATAAATTAAAACTCAAGCCCAATGAAAATAAGTGTTGTGAGTTCTTACCTGAAGGAGTCACCAGGGGTCAGACGTGTTCAGAAACTCTCACTGCCGCTGCACCACTGACCTTTGACCTCTCGCCTCGTCCGCCCAGATACCCGCCTGGTGTGGTCGGCGTGGCCCCGGGCGGCCTCCCGGGAGCGCTAGAGGGCATGGTCCCAGGTGGGGTGCCCATCGCCCACACCCTGCCCTCCGGTACACACCCTTCCCAGGCGCCGTCGCCCAACCAGCCCTCCAAACACGGCGAAACCAGAGAGCACCTCACCGAGCAATAGCAGCAGAAGGGGACGCGAGGCGTACCGGTCGCGTGTCACATGACCCCCGTCGACCCTCAGAACCAACCGACCGCAACTTGGGACCAAGAGACAGTGAAACGACACAAAGCGGCTGCCTGTTCCACCAGTCAGCGTCTGGGAACAAATACAAGCGTTCCGGGGGGAATTTGTACTTTTAACGTTTTAGTTTTTACTCTCTCTCTGTCTCTTTGGCTTCGACTTTACTCTTTGATGATGATGATGAAGATGTTTTCTTTTTTTCGTTTGTTTTTTGGTTTGTTTTTCTTCGAGACATGCCTATGATTGTGGACACAGAGTCCAGTGTTTTTAGCTCCGGGATGATCGCCTGATGAGACTCTGTCCCGCCGACCCCCGTTCTTGCCCCGCCCCTTTACCTCAGAGCTCATGGGAACCTTAGGCCCGCAACTCGGCACGCCACCTACAGGAGAACAGGAGAACGACAAACTTTGGCATCATGTGCTACTGGACCTTTTCCCTCCCTCGGCCTCACCCTCCTCCTCTTCCTCCTTCTCCCCCCACTCTCCTCCCTCCATTCCCCGTCCTCCCTTATGTAACTAACGTGTTGTTTAGGCCCCTAAAATGAGAATTCTTTCTTTTGTTTTGTTTCTTTCGATCTTTAGAGTGAATGACTCAAATGGATTATTGAATTAAATATATTTATCATTCGTCAGACAAAAAGGAAAAGATTGCTCATCACTTATTGTAATCTAGAGTGGGTTCTAACCCTATCCTGGCGATAACATTGGTTGCTGCAGTTCCACGTTTTCACCACTCGGGGGGCATCTGTGCATGCCCTTGTAGCTTCCTCTGGTAAAAGGCGCTGTCTGATTGATTGTGGCTGAACTTAAAGGTGCAGTGCGTAGAATTTTGGGGGGATCTATTTGACTTGATTTTTCATTGGTGTGTTCTGATCTGAAACTAAGAATAGTAGGATGTTAGTTAAGCCGATATTTACATTTGACAGTAGCCAGAAATGATGTAAAAAAATGGGGGGGATAGGAGGTATGTAACGTTGACTTCGCCATCTGACAACACTAAATCCTACACACTGCACCTTTTTGAATAGTTGAAGCTTTCTGCCGAGTATTTATTTAAGGAGGGTTGGTGATGTGTACAGACTGAGGACGAGAGCATTTATCTGTGACATTGAAGAGACCGAATCGACGGTAAGATGGCGCCGCACAGAGAGAGCACATCTCACACTCTGCAGACAGGAAAGGGTTAAACCAAACTTCATTTCTTCTTAACTACTCAGGAAATACAAGTTTTTGCAGATATTGTTTTATTCCCAGACTTTTGTCTTTGAGGAAAAAAAAAGATTTAAGACTAATCTGGTTAGTCTGGATATTTTCTCTCTTCCCTCATCCTCTCCATTGTGGTATTTTTATATACAAAGCGCATCCCCACGTTTTTGGTGTTTAAAAAGAGTTTTGAAGAGTCCTGTTAGATTTGTATTGCCTAGTTAAATGTTCCTATAACCATAGTCCTATGTGATCCGACCTCTCTCTCTCTCTCCTATTTTCTTTCTTCTATTGAAGGCCAGGTTCTTTTGGGGCATCCTGTACTCTGTAAGAGCAATAGCAGAAACTCCTTCTTAGTGTCCCGAACAATAGCAGCAGAGGCAGTCAGGAGTATGTTTTTGTTTTTAGTGTGAGTATTTGTATTTGTTTCTTGTACAAGGTGAACATTTAGCATTCAGTGCAGTTCAAATAAAAAGATACAATACTTTGTCTGCTACTGTGTCGGGTCTGTTCTCAGGTTTTGCTATTGGATGCTGTTGTACTTTTCTTGTGACACAAGGGGGCGCCATGGGACCAGTTAGACACATTGTAAAAGACTAGTGGGAAAAGGAACTGCTAATAATCAATGAAAATAAACCAAACAAGGTAATAATTGATGGAAATTGATTGGTAGAATTCTGCTGAATTAAAGGAATAGTATGCAGGATTTTCTCTTACAAAGACAATGTATAGAGAAAGTAAATTCCTTACAATCATCGTCAGGGTGTTGCATAAATTTGTGGTGAGCTAAATCTGCAGATTAACGCTGCTCTCATTTTCATTATAGTTTTGCTGTGTAAGGGATTTCTCTGCGTGGCAACACTTGGGGATGGTTAAATTAGCCTAATTAGCTTGTTTACATATTGGAACGCCACGAAAACAGTGAAGCTGACAGTAAGTAGGGGGAGGGGCCAACTCTTTTTACAATCACCAACAGACAAATCCTGCGTACTGTACCTTTACTATGACAGTAGTTATTAAAATCTGGGCCACATTTTTGATGACACGGGAGTCTAAGTTACAGTGGCAGAAGCTAGATACTGTCCAAATCATGAAGCTTCTGACATAATCCTGCCATCAACCAGACAAATCAAAACAAACGCTTGCTGACGGATACAAAATGTCAAGACACAAGACGGAGGATCCAAGTGAGTCAAATTTAATATTAATGCACTCCATAGAAAGAGGCAGAGTGTTTGGTTTGTCTTTTCCCCACCAGCATCACCACCACCCACTCAAACATGACCAGGAGCTATGAAGTCACACGCCACACTGTCAGTAAACTTTGTCGGCCATTTTTGTCCCCTCCCCCTCCCCACTCACAGATTGTAGGTTTCACCTGTGCAAAAAAAAAAAAAAAAGTAAAATACTTCAAGACTGAACGGATCAAACTGAACACAGATAAAACAGGGCGGAACAAGAGGAACTGCCTCCTCACTCTACACTCGCCAAAAACGAATAAATAAATCCCGACATGGGAAGAGGGTCCACAGGGGGGTGGGGGGGGGAGTAGTTGTTTACATATACGCACACACACACACAAGGATCAGCATCCTCTCACTTTAAAGCAAATTTCTGTCAGGCAATTCTTTAAATGAAATTTCTCATCTAGTGCAGCGTCTGAGATTTCCTTAAATACAGTATATTTTCCTATAGCGCCTCCCTCTGGTAGAGATGATTACTTCGATAACAAATGGGAGATACAGAAGGCAAACTAAGTGGACTTAATGTGCTTCTTTAAAGGAGCAGGGATCAGGGTCGTTTCTTGGTGCTGGTATGGTCTTTTTGTTTTGTTTTTCCTAACACAGAGCTCAGAGAACACATGCATTATCATAACAAGTCAGATAATTTTTTTTACATTCGGGAGAAAAAAACAACAAAAGAAACAAAAAGTAAAGAAATGAAAGACGGTAATCTCCCAGAACCTAGTGTCCAGTCTTTTAAGAGTTTGCAGTTTCTTCTTTAAGCCTCCCCTCCCTCGCTCGCTCACTCACTCACTCACTGGGCTCCCTCACTCACTCATCCTCGTCCTCGTCCTCCTCGCCGTCGGAGAGAGAGGCACAGGGGCGGATCTGGCGGTATCTGTCCAACCACTTCTCTACCATCTGGGTGACCAGGGGGTGGTTGCGGCGGCGGGAGCTCTTCTGCATGGCTGCCAGCATCCCTCCTTCTGTCACGCAGCAGTCCAGCCATTCCCGCAGCAGCTTCTCCTGCTGCTCCTCGTTACCCATCTGAGTCGCACACAAACGGGAGGAGAAGCGAGTTTAAAGTGCCGCCGACGATAATCGTACATCACGCGCACCGACATACACAACACACCGCTACGCTGGCGTTTGTCAATTTAAAAAAATTCTAAACTATTATTTTAAAACTCCTTTCTGTCACAAATGATTGTAACAGAAACCTCACCTACTTTTAAGACAAAGTAATTCCATGTGTTCTAGCATGCATTTTCTAGATGTGAACATGTGAAGGACTCTTAATTTGAAATTTTCCAAAATATAGTTCGAGCTCAACTCAGATCTTAAAAGTATCAAGATGTTCAATCAATTCTCAGAGACATCAAAACAAAAAATGATCCCCAGAGCCTACCTCTTGTGCAGACAGGAAGTGAATGTGCAGCAGCTTCCTCTCGCTGTCCACCAGTGGCAAGAAAGTGACCGTGACATCATCGTCAGTATTGAGATTGGCGCCCGCACCGCGATTGTCGTAGCCATCGTTCTCCATGGCCACCAGGGCCGAGAAGTGGCCACGCGTGTAGCCCAGGGCGATGGGGCTCTTCCAGCAGAAACTTTGCTCCCATAGCAGAGGCAGGTACACACCTGAACACACACACACACACACACACACAGTGAATCTGAGCAGGTGGAATATACAGAGGGAGCAGGACCTGCAGGTGAACACTTGGAATGGAACCCAGTGTGGATGTCAGTCAGAGAGATCTTAGCTGACATCAGCTGTGGCTGTGTCCCAGTTCACGAGAGACAAGTGGGTCATTGTAAGCAGAGAGGGAGCTCTGTGGTGCCGTGTGGTTCCTGGCTCCTTCAAGAGTAACACTCTCCATCTGCACTGTGGCTGCTGCCCAACCACTTCCTGCTTCGAAAACACACTGCTTGTAAGAGGTTCTTCGCTAATAATACATTGGATTACACACTGGTTTTCCATGTGTATGTACATGACATGAGCCACACAGATGTTTGGTTATTTCAATACGCACGACTTGACGTGGGCCCACGCAAGGTCGCTCTAAGAGCTCGGGTTGTGCGTGTTGCAGGGGATTTTCATATCAAGTGTTGAACATTTCTTGGTGTGTGTTTTGCTAATGCCGTCTCACCTTGAAAACGAGTGTATCCTAACGTTTCCCCACGGAAACTTTTGTAGTATTTCACTCCGTAGACTATGATGGGTCTGCGAAGAATGTGCGCGAGAACAAAAATGTGGGTCTGTTCCAGGCTGGCCCCGGGCTGAGTGGAGGGGAAAAGGGGAGAGAAATGCAAAACACAGACGCATCATAAAGAGGACATCTTCATTTGAACTACCTCATCAATTATAACATCAAATGTCAAAGCAACTAAAAATAGCGGAGCAGGCTTCAGGCTGCAGAGCGCCGTGATCATCTTTGCAAAACAGCGCATCCTGAACACAGAACCTGCAGCGCTGCAGCTCCGTGCCATCCTCACTTCTCATCTCTCATCTCATCTGAATAAGCTGATTACATAAGTGCTTTTATACATATATATATATGTATATATAGCACAGCTAAGATGGCATCTTTATAGAATGCTGTGTGTGTGTGTTGAATATGCAAGCTGCTCGTCACTGTCGAAGCTTAGGATGGGGGTTATGCTGTATGTGTATCGCGTCCAGTGGAGTGCCTCTCCAAACGGAACGCTTGTAATCCCAAGGTCACATGTTGGGAAGGAGTGCGGCATCAGCAGACGGGCCGGCCAAGCAGATGAGCCGTCTGTCAGTCTGTAATAACTGTCCTCGCTGTCATTCACACACTATCCGGCTTCACTCCTTTTACCTCGGTCCGACCATAAGCCTCACGACAGTGGTGATGAATGCTAAACACTGAACCGCGATCCGCTTTCGTGCATTTATGTGAATGAGCAGATTGAAACCAAAAGCCCTGGTGACATTTGCATGGAGATCACATCATTCAAATGTCTCCTCATCTATTATCTTCAATCAGATTGGATTAAGTGATTTATGTCGGAGGCGGATGAGACAAAAGTCTGATACTGGTTGTTCTGTCCCTATCGTGACATTTGATGGCCGTCACTACAAGATTGTGGCTGCGGAAATAAACAGTGGAAACATAAACAAATGGCTTTAAATCAACTCTATATCTATGACAGACTAAAAAATGAGACTTGGGGGAGTTTGTCAAATCATTCATGTTTACTTGCTTTGATAAGGTCCCTAGTTTGTAAGGTCCCTGCTCGAGCTGCACATAAAGTCATGTAAATGAGTAGAGAAGCTATGTCTCTAATCTCTTGACCCATGTAAACAATGTAAATTTGAAAGGAAGTGCAGGAGAGGACATTTAAAACCTGTGTATGAGGCCCGACACGGAATGTTTTGTGAAGACTAATATCCATAACCGTGTTTGTTTACGAGAGGTCCAAAGGGTGTTTTACTGCCAAAATAAAGGGAAGTGAGTTCCAGTTTTCACACACAACATAATTTCCAAGAACCAAATAATGCCTTTAAAAGGGCCCCTATCCCATAATAACAAATTCCCTATACAAAGCCATTTTCTGTCTTTCAATTGATAGTGAACTAAAAGGGAGGATGTGAGTAAACCAGGAAGAAGCGCGTAATAATTACCTGGCTGGCCAGAGACAGGATGAACGCCCAGTCCTCCTGCCACTGCTCCTCTCTGAGGGAGAAATGCAAACCGAAGCTCTGCGAGTACCACGACTCCCACTCCTTCCAGCGAGTGTAAAACCTACAGCAGACACAGACTAACGTTACCCTTCGTTTGCACAGCAGAGGTCGTAAACGAAAATGGCTCCCATCTACAGTCAGAATGCTGCAGACGTTCAGATCTTTGCATTTTTAAATGGTCAAATGTGTAGGAGAAGTTATGTAAAATAAGAAGAGGAGCCTTTAGATGGGCCTTTTTTTAAACCTTTAAAATATTGGCCTTGGTCAAACTTTATTTCTTTGAAAAGCAACATAGATCTTATCCTCCCTTGCTCCACTTCTAAATACGTAGGTCTTTAATCATGCGGCCATGAATGAGGAAGTGTCAAGCTTATTTTTACAAGGAATTGTTTACAACAATTTAATTGTTAAATTGTTGTTAGTTAAATGACATCATACAAAGCTACAAAGTTTACTGAGAGCGATTAACTGAAGATATAGATATGGCCATGTACGGCATTTTCAACATGCTAACAGTGAGCTAGGTTTGATGAACTCAAGTGGGGGGTCTCACCAGTGCGAGCAGTCGTGCAGGCTCTCGTGCAGGGTCTTGCGGAGGACAGAGTCCTTGTCATAGATGCCCCAGGTGGCCTGTAGCACCGAGTCCAGCAGACAGTCTCCGGCCGTACGGTTCCATAACGCATAGAGGCGACTGTCCAGGCGCGTGCCGAGCTCCAAAGACCAGTTAATGACTGGAGATTCCTCTTCCAACTCTGTGCGAAGACAGATGTGGGAGGTAAGAGCATTAGGAGGTGAACTTCTCAGAGCTCTCTCACACTCACACACACACACACACACACACACGCACACACGCACGCACACACGCAGTGTTGACAGTTCAAAGATGTGCAACTGCAGCAGCTCATCGCTATGGGAACGAATTGAACTTTGCAAGACCTGCTTTTCAGCATTTTTCCTTTCTTGCTATGAAGATAATTTAACACACCTTTACTGATTCCTCAGCTACTTTCAATGCAAAACTTAAAAGCCCTCCACATCACAAAGGCTTAAGTGAGCTGACGGATTGCTCTGGTATGTGGATTATAACTCAGGAAAATGCTTGTATGTTCAGATTCTTTGCATGTAGCAGTTCCAGGAATGTGTCATTTACCATACTGCATGTGAGATGGAAAACATACACCACATACAGATAGCAGGTATAATTCCAGGGTACCTTTCTGTACATCCCGATCCAGCACCTCATCAAACAGCTTCTCCTGGACAGCAGGCGGCAGGTCTTCTATATCTACACAGACAGATAGGAAAGATATGTTTTCATGTTCATTATGACCTAATGGTGAACTGCACCTGGAGCAAGAGAGATGCTACAATAATGACACATCCGGGGGATGTTCTTTGCAATTACTTTCACTGGCTGGCATTTTGTCAATACAGCACAGTAAAGACGAGCCCTGCACTGCAGGTTGTGTCTCTGTGTGTGTATTGAACTGTGTACACATAAAGCCAGAACACTGGTGGCTATTCTCTGGCTCAAGAGTGAATGGCACGGGCTTTGTCTGAAAGAGAGAGGGAGACAGAAATAGAGGGAGAGCGCCTTGCAGCTGGCCTGGGGCCAAATTCGGTCTGCAAAGAAATACTTGGCATAAAAAAGGAGGGTGGGAGGGTCGGGGGGGATCATATCTATCAGTGGAGCCTGCATAATCTGTCACGCCGACGGCGATGGAAGCTCTAAATCACAATAGAGCTGGTGGTTCTGAAAAGTGAAGCGCATGTCATTTCAATGAAGACATGACGCCACAGGGACGCGACACCAAGCTGCCGTTTCTGAGAATCGCTGCACAACTGGGCCGGGTGTCATTCCTCTGGTTCCACAGGGAGGTGGGCGTCAACACTCAGTCGCTCAGATTCTGCACATTCAAACATTTTACGGAGGAAGATTCTTGGTAGACGCATCGTTTGATACCCAAAATTGAATATTTATTAACTATATATATCAATAATATATGAATATATAATAATATATACATATATCTAATTAACTGTTCACGTGTAATTGTGTTCCATGTGCCAGAGATAGCTTCCTGTTATTGGCTTCTACACGAACACGTGATCGTCTCATACCTGCAGGGAGGGTGAAGGTCACCAGGTCGGAAAGGAAGTAACAGGCAAAGTCTCCTTTACGTTGATGTAGTGATGCTGCAATTTCCCTGCGGATCTGCTCCGTCAGCTCAGGGCACACCATGGAGGGGATGCACTTAGCTGCCTGCTGGTTCACCTAAAGAGGATGGGGGGGTGTCAAATCACAGTCAAATACATCTCATATACTTGAGTTTATTCATTCCTAGATACATTATTTCTTGACACAATTACAGGGGAACATGAAAGAAATGTAATGTTGAAACGTACCGTGCACAACAAAAATATGCTAATGCAATATGATGAGACATGAGAGGATCTGCCCGTGGTGTAAATATAGGAGCGGACTGTGTACACATTAAATCTAGATTTCGACTCTGCATGATTGTATGGAGTTGGAATACTGGAGCGTCAGACCTGCCATACGCAGCAAAGAGGCCATCTTCCTCTTATGTCTGTGACTCGTTTCAAATCGAGGCCCTCTGTGACTCTCCTAATCGTTGCTTACCCTCCTTGCAAACCACGTCAGCTTTGCGGCATCACATCCATTAGGAGCCAGTGATGGGAGAGCAGCCAGGCTAATCCGCAACCTAATCCTCAAAGTGCACTTCCACTTTAATTATAGGCACTGCGGTCATCTGCTATACATCACCTACTCTGGCAAAGACCAATTATAGAGTGATGTGGTCGATGAGGGGGCCAGGTCCAGAATAACATCGAGATTCCACAACTGATTCTTGTGTGAATAATACTAATAATAATAATGATAATAATAATAAAAGTTCTGAAAGTGATATTTACAATCCGATTCATCAGTTGATTCTGTTTTTCAACTTCAAGTGCATTTCAGGTCAACGTAATTGGCAAAGCTTAAACACAAGAAAAGTCGCTAAATGAAAAATCTATATGGAAACGAACCTCCGTTAGCAGGATGGCGAGCATGTCCTGCCTCTTAAAGCGAATGGCCAAATGGACCAGAGTGAAGCCTACGTCGAACGCAGAGGACCGGTTGAGGAGCTGCACCTCGTCAGCAGTGAGCTGTCGGGCGATGTCTCCTCCGGATGATTTGTAGGCCTCCACTGCTGCCAGGTCTCCCTCCACCACCCCTGCAGAAGAAGAGGCAGTAACTTAATATTGGAGATATACATTGAAAACAATGTCAAGATAATAACTTCTTAATAGACAAACACACTGAATGAGGGGCTGCAATAATCTATCAGTTAAATTGAGTATTAAAATAGTTGGCATCTAATTTGGTGATCGAATAATACTCTGTTTAAAAGCACCACACATCTCAATGTAGTCCTTTTGGTGGCATCTATATTTTTTTTTAAGTTCTTCATCAATAGTGTTCTTGATAAAAACGTGTTCTTACAATAATTGGAGGAAATTATAAAATTGCGTATTTGTCTTATCGGGATCAAAACAAATTGACAAATTAACAGTGTATGAAAATCGTCAGTAGTTGCTGCCCTGACTGAACAACTCCATTGTAACATTCATGCAGGCAGACATGCCTGCAGAGTTCTTGTGTTCAACCACATCAGCTCGTGTCTGGTGCAACCGACAACTCCTGAACTGACTTAAGATGTCAAATTCTAGAGTCCGACATTCAAAAGCATTTGCAAAGAAAATAAACTCAAATGGGAATCCATTTAAAATGGGCCTTAGCCTTGTTAAGGGGATTAGCCTGTCTTTTGGAGCAGCTCCAACTCCTAAACCCTGTGCTCACAAGATGTAGCAGCCCGCTCGAGCGGCCCACAGTTCAGATGACCTCTACATGTAGCCAGTGGCTAACCCAGTGAGAGAACAGCGATCACACTGTCAGCCTCTCACAGAGCAGAACAGACAGAGTAGTGTGGCTTTATAATGCAGAGCTATCGGAGAGCTGTGTCAGACAGAGGACAGTCTGTGCAGATTAGCATCCTCCCCCGCTCCTCTGGACCCACTAGTCTCAGCATCTGTTATGAGGGAAATGAGTGGCAGCAGAGGTGGCACAGTGAGGCGTTGAGGCTCAGGCTAAATTTAAACATGCTACCTTGTGTTAAGGGGGGGGGTGGGGATCAGGGCAGAGGACAGTTTAGTTACCTTGCGGGAACCCTGATTTCTTCATGCTTAGAATGTCAGGTCTACTTTTACACATGTGGTGGATGTTTTGCAATCACATATCTGTAAACACATGCTGAATGATTTTGGCAGCCTGACAGTTGAGAGTCCTATAGGACGCCTGAAATAAACCTGACAACACAGACTTCTAGTGTAGGTCTACGTCGTCAAGTTCTCTCGATGAGTCTTATATGCAGAGCATTCCAACTATGACGGAGTCAACGTTAGGCGACTTGAGCATTCCAAGCAAAAACACATTGATGGAATTCATAACATTCTTTCAGCTTAGTCAGTGAGTTGTGCCGGGTTTGCTGCAATTGTTAGCGACGTGGCATGTGCAGGTTTCTCTGCATTAAAAGATTGTTCTCGCTATAACAGGTTACGCTCAAATGTTTAAAGGTACAAACTGTAAAATCTATTGCCATTGTCTAATGAAATTGGATGTTGAACCCGGTTACCCCTCGTCTCAGCCTTCCCTTCAGGCAAAGTAATAGTGAGTCTGCATTTACAGAGGAACTACTCCTAATGCATATTAAGGAGTCATTCTAAAGTAATGAAAACAACCATTCCATTTTGACTCACAAAACAATTTTTTATATTCCATTTCTGCAGAACAGAGCTGCATGTAGTTTTCATGTCTGAATGACTTCTCAGTCTTGCGTCTATTCTGAAACCAAGATGCCTCGATGCCCATGATGGAAAATTCAAACATTGGAATGTTTTGACTACAAAGTCTACAACAAGACAGCGCTCCTGGCAACTCTTCTCCAATAACTAACACTGGCTAGTACCGGTCAGAGTTTTAGAGGTCTGACATGTCTGTAAATGCAATATGACACAATGACCTTCTGGTCAGACAACAAAAATGTCATTGTTTGAAACAATTGAGACACAGTACAGTGAAAACAGGGAGAGTAGTTATAGGCATTTGTGCCACCTAGTGGTTAAGTTAAGTTACATTTTGCAGCTAAATACCCCCTCTCGCCATCATGTAATCTTATGGTTATGTGTCGCCAACATGTTTTTAGTCTGACAATGAAAAATGAGGTTAGCCTTTCTGTTGCATGAAGGGAAGAGACGTAGTCCAAAATATTTTTATAGTCAGGCTAAACTGTGCAAAACATTATGACAAGAAACTATAAGAATAATGGCTATACAAACTAACTCTATCTATAATATCAAATCCCATCCATTAGTTTTTCAGTTAAACAAAAGAACAATGTAACACAAACAGTTTGCTTCCTTCAGTGGGAAGGTTGCATCAATGGGATCATCAGAGTTTGGCTCAAATGCAGAACTCTGAGAAAACATCAGAGCACAGAAATATGGGGAAACAGTTGAGAGGCGCTAGACCAAACTGTGAGACTTAAGGAAGTGCTTGGCTCGGTCATAACGGGCCTCACAATTCACTTCCTCCATTCACTTTGAAGAGCTGAGCTGCAGTACAGGCAATATGACTGAAAAAAGCCTGCTGAGAGCACAGATAATAACACTGAGACATAAACTAAAGGGCAGTTAATGTCCTGGGAATGTCTAAATGTGCACACATGGTGCACGTGTGAAAACAATATGTGCCACCGTGACATAACAGCCTCAACAACAAGTAGGGAGCAACCGGGGCAAAGGTCACTGGGACACCAGTCATGTGCTACTTTCATGCTTTTTCACGTTGTTGTTGTTGTTGACCGGTCTCAATGTCTTGTCAGGGCTATTTTTGCCTTCTGCTGGCCCCTGCTCTTCACATTGGCACCACTGTTTACAGGGCGCATTGAGTGTGAGCCAGGAGAGCCTCTGGTCTACGGGCTCTGCTCCGACTGCGCTGCCCAGACGGCCCATTCATCCCCGCCGGCTGGGAAGCTCTCACATTTCTCAAAGACGCTCTCAGTGGCACAGCGAGGGCAGCACTCGGGTTCAGAGATGAGCCGGATCAAATTCCCACAAGCCATTTAGCTACAAATCTTAATTATCCAACCTTTCAGACTAATTCATGCTTTGTTGACATCAAGTATCATCTAACTGTAGTGGAACGTTTCCACCTGAGAACTCCACCATATGCAACTACTGTAAATCCTTTCCCACTAAACTTGATTGTCGCTCTTTCAATAATTGACATGAAGCAGCAAAACATTTCACTCTAATGAAACACCAACAACACTCAATCACACCAGCCATTGGAAAGTGAGGCACCATGTATTCTGCAACACTGTACAACCAAGCAGCAACTAACTGAATCAATGTTTGTCCTCAGGAGGGAAAACAAAGTGTTGCTCTGACTGGTGCAACTGGCTCTGTCATTACTAAGCATGACATCATGGGAAGAAACCAAAAGCTGATGTGACAATGGATAACAAGAAAAACATGTATGCATTCTGTGTACTAGTAATACCATTCAGGGGAACTATGAACAGAAAATGAGAGCATAGGAATTTGTATCCATAACCAGAGGTCAATAAACTCATTCACTGTTTGTCATCGCTACTGTGGAATGCACAAGATAGACAATAAATCAGATCATTGTGATTAACAGCCTTATTTATTCACGATTGTCAGTGCTGATGAGTCAGAGGATTCTCTTTATGACTTATTGATGTAGAAAATGTCAAAATCTCAAGCCCTCAAAGCTCAACGTGATGCGTTTCAAATCAAATTCTTTGTCAGACACTAAACCCAAAACTGTATCTAATTTCCAGACTATGTAAAACTATGACACTGACGGAGCCATTATCATAGCCAAGCAATTCATCAATCCACTTCAGACTCTGCCAGTGGAAGATGGAAAGAACATACAAACTCACCAGCACAAGCACTGAGGAAGAGCCAGTCTGTTTTCCTCATTCTGTTTCTAATCTGCTTCAGCTTCTTGAAGTCGACCTCCTGCTCCTCTCTGCTGCTCATGGCTGCAGCCGCCAGCTCTATCCTCTGGACATTGTCCTCCCTCTTGGGCATTGGAGGTGACCTCCTTTGGCCCAGGCCTCCACTGCAACTGCTTCTCAATCGACCTCTGTCCTGCTCATTGATCACGGGTGAAGGATCCACCGACTCGGCCCGCTCTATGGCTTCCTGGTTGTTGGGCTTGGGGTGGTCACACACCACACACATTGCAGTTTTGGGCCAGTTCAGGTAAGTACATGCCGTGCATGTCCAGTGCTGCTGGTGGGTGTTGAGTCTGTTTCTGTCATTGTATTCCTCACAGGTGTCCACAGGTGAGTGGAGAGTGGGGCGGCAGCCTGCATTGGAGCCTGAAGTTTGGGGGGACTCCATTGGACTGCTGGTCCTCGGGCGCTGACACAAGCACTGTGTGCAGCGGATCGCCCGGGGCCAGTTCAGATAGGTGCACATCTGGCAGGACCACTTATTGGCGATCTCAGCCATGCTGGATGACCTCACCCTTGGCCGGGCACTGGAGTCTGGGCAAATGAGGAGGCTGGTGCCACTCTCAGTCCTGGAAGGGCCCCACTCCACACTGGAATCCGGGTCAGGGCTGTTCTTGTATGGTTCCTCTGTGATGATGGGACCCATGGACCTCAGTGCACGGCACATGGTGCACTTGACTGCAGATGGCCAGTTTTCATAGGTGCAGTAGTCACAGGCCCACTTCACCCTCTGTTCCGTCATTGTGGATCACTTTGGTAGATCACTGTTGATATAAATCCATTAACTTGTCAGCCATGATTGAAAGTTTACAACGTAATTATTTCCATTTTTTTTTGCCAAAATGGAAGAAATGCAGCATGAATGTGTCTGAAGAATTCTTTGGTAAAAATGTGTGTGAAAGCCAGTCTTTGGATCACAGGAGTTGATCCAAAGACAGGGATGTTGGAGAAAAACATCAAACAAAAACTGACAGATGAGGCTCATATATTATCATTAATGATACAATAAAAAATAACGTGATGATCTCTGACTGTATAAGAACGTGGGGATTTGAATTGGAGTTACTATTAGTTCAGAATGAGCCTTTAATGAGGGTGGTCCTCCTTGAGGTGGTTGTCATGTTGCACAGCCCTCCATGTTTCTACAGTGTAGCAAATGTCAACAAGCACAGACAAATGTAGAAACATGAATCATGCAAAGGGGGTTCTCTGAGTTGATTCCGTGTATTGAACGTAATTGGAAACTAACTCGAGTGTAATGGGTACACATACTTTGACATTGACTGCCTCAAATAATTGCGTGACAGTAAAAATGGCATTCTGTTGTGAAATATTGATCAAAGCATGAGCGTGATTAGCTGGTAGATTTTAATTCGCATGCACGGGTGGCTAGTGTTGCCATGTAGTCCTTGGTGATAGCTTGCTACCTAGCTGGCAGGCTAAACACCGAGCTAGCATACATAGCTGTTGTGAGTTTTACATTTGTACCGAATATCTATTTACCCAGCAATGTATTGAGTATATATTACGATGAATAGTGGCAGAAAATACAGGAAATTCTCACCGTTTGGGGGCTGAGCTCGTCTCTTAAGTGCTGCTGAATACCACAACAAACCCTTCTCGTCCAGTCCCTCTCTGCTCCTCCTCCTCCTGCTCTATCAAACCTTTCCCGAACCGACTGTATTCGACCCCGTCGCTCCGTCACATTTTTTACCTTTACGTCCACGTTAACCTCTCGCCAAACGAACAACACCTAGAAAAGGCCCCCGCGCTCCTTGTATCATAGTTTAAATCGGCGACGTTCCATGGTTTACGTCGCCTCTGTGTTGTTTAATGGCGGCGACAGTGAGACAAATGAGTAGCTGAGCCAAAATAAATGTTCAGCTGCCTCCGTCACCAATCATCTGGCCCAGCGCGCAATCTGATTGGCTGAAAGACTGTACTTTGAGTAGTTCATGAACCGTCGGAAATTTACCATCTCTAAGGTGATTTAATTTTTTAAACAACAGGAAGAGTTCAGTATATGATAATAATATTGTCTTTAATTCCTTCAGTTTGATTTCATTATTTGTATCTACTACTCAAAACTTCATAGCAAGCTTAATAAACCGCATATATATGCTCTTGTAAACGTTTGACCACATAATTTAGAAATACCCGAGCTTTTCATAACTTGACAAGGTGGAATACATTTGATTTTCGTTATCTAAATATTTGTATTAGATTAATTGGTCATGTGTGTGCAATAATGTAATACACACTATTCTGTACTTCACTACACAGAATTATAATCAATAATCAAATCATACATATAACACGTAATACTCTATCACTGGCTATTCAAATAAGTTTGTATTTTACCCCAAAAAATGAAGTAAATAAACAACGATATTAGTAGACTATTAAATTAATATGTGGTATATTTTCTCGATGTATTATCTGAATCTTGCAAACACTGAGGCAAAATCACACAAAACAATTGAATGTTTATAATCCATGATGAATACCAAATGCCACTAAAGAAGTGATGTGAATAACAAAGAATAGAATAACCAAAAAAATGTTACATCATAAATTTAGCTCAAAATGTCAAATCATGAATGGATAAAGCATAAAATAGGACTTGGATTAAAATGTTTCTATGGAAAATGGATGACATTTATTTTAGTTATAATAATGATAATAATAACTATTATTATTATTGTTATTATCGTGTCAGTGGATGCTCATTTCTGGACACGCCCCCCGTCTGTACGTCACATCCAAACATGGCAGCTTACTTGAGCCGACTCCACCACATTTCGCTCCACGTTTCCAACGCGGAGAAAATCGCCACTGACCTCGTGTCCAAATTCAAGTTCAACTTATTCGCCACCAGACTGACGCAGCGGTCCCGGCAGCTGGCTTTCAGGAAGGGGGCGGCCGTTTTCGTCGTTAACGAGAGGACGAACCGGGACGATAGCAGTTTGAATGAAGACCTTGCCGGCGTCGCGAGCTCTCAACGGGTGAAGGTGGGGAACAAACACAGCCGGGATAATATTACCCACAGGTGTTTATACGACGTGACGCCACAGCTCCCCGTGGACACTGTGAGCAACGTGTGCTTCGAGGTGGAGGATGTGGAAAGGTCATTCAGAGAGCTGCGCCGCCTGGGCTGCCACTTCCTGGTGCCGCCCACCACGGTCCAGGACGAGGGGGGCCTGGTTACCTACTCCGTGGTGAAATCTCTGGTGGGGAATGTGTGTCACACGCTCATTGACAGGACTAAATACGAGGGGCTCTTCCTGCCTGGGTTTGATGCCCTTCACATCCCTGACGGGAGCGGCCAGGGGGAGGAGATGGGGGAGGGGGAGGGGACCGAGGACCCCGCCTGTCCAGTCACACACTTTGACCACATCACTTATGCCTGTCCCCGGACGACAACTCCTCAGGTCATGAAGTGGTATGAGCAGCTGTTTGGGTTCAACAGGTTTTTCATTGGCAGGTGAGACGACACTGTTTACTCACACGTCCCATTACTGAACCTATAAAGCACTTGTGGATGGGCAGAGGGAGTCATGCATTTGTTATTACCAAGAGAGACCGCCATTTTGTTTGTTTACAAATTGATAAAGCACAAAACATGTAGCACTTACCTAGAGCTTATTTTAGTTTTATTTCGTTAAAAGGTGCAGTCTGTAAGATTTCAGTCATTTTTGTCTCCTCTAGAAAATATTACAAAACAACTACATACTGACATTTTCATTAATTTATATCAAATCAAATCAAATCAAAGTTTATTTATATAGCCCGCATTTACAAATCAAAGTTTGTCACACAGGGCTTCACATGGTGGGTAACATCCTCTGTCCTTAGACCCTCAACAAGAGTAAGGAAAAACTACCAAAAGAAAAGGTAGAAACCTTAGGGAGAGCCACAAGTGAGGGATCCACTCCCAGGACGGACAGACATGCAATAGATGTTACGTAGAGTGTTCAATTATTATTATATCATAATCACCTAATTGTTTTTATTTTTTCTCCATTACCTTTAAATGAGCCCATTAATGTTACTAATTTACATGAGGAGCGGGTCCTCTCTTCGGGGGCCGCCATGTTTTTACAGTGGCTTAGAGTGGACATACTAAACATGTTTTGATTTTGAATGAAAACTGAAGTCTACCATAGGTTCTGCTGCATGCTCAGATGGATACAACATGCAACTTCACCACTGGATGTCACCAAACCTTACACACTGCACCTTTAAGTTGAACCTTGTTTTTTTCCGAGCAGGGATGAAGATATGGATGAAGGTTTCGTCATAAACCAGGAGGGCATCGGTTTACGTCTCACTGCCATGGAGTACTGGAAGTGCAGCAAAGCGGGCATCACTCTTCCCTCTGCCAACAAAAAAGAACCCGACTGCAAGTTTGTCATCGCTGAGTCGCTGCCTGAGCAAGGTGACAGCATCTTTAAAAATATTTAAATTTCAATTCAAATTATGTATATTTATGATGCCATTCTACCCTGAAGTTTTAACTTATTCCAGGCCGGAACCAGGTCGACACTTTCCTGGAGCAGCACGGGGCCCCGGGGATCCAGCACATAGGGCTGTACACGAAAGACATCGTCTCCACTGCTCATGCCATGGCTGGAGCCGGTGTGGAGTTTTTCTCTCCTCCTCCTGCCTACTACACTGAGGTTTGACCAATGTTCACACGCTTACAAGTTAAAAAGACTATTCTAAAGTAAATAAACCGTCTTGTTATTGCATCAAAATCCAGCAGAAAGCTGCTTGTCAGTGATTTTGTTCGTTTGTGAACAAGATTATGCAAAAATGGCTTAACGGATATCCACAAAATTTGATGGAAGGATAGTGTATGAGTCAGGGAAGAAATCATTACATTACAAACCTAGAAATTAATTGGCTTTTGAGCTTTGATGAAGTTTAACATAGATTCTCCTACTTGTTTGGAAGGTGTGGTGTTTCAGCCGCAACATGCAACTTCATCACTAGATGTCACTTTATCCCATAAACTGTAGACTGAAGATGAGTGTGTGAAATATGGTGCAGCTTGACTGACCATAAGGGGCCGTGGTTGGATAGTGTC
>JAFBJT010111832.1:0-10756 GCA_016785325.1 Chascanopsetta lugubris
GGGGGGGAGGGGGGGGGGGGGGGGGGGGCGTTAGAAGTTATTTGCAGATATACTGGGCTTTACATTCAGACAGCGATGCCCCCCCCCCCCTCGTACTCTAGTGAACTGTGACAACTGGTTATTCATTTAGCAATGACATTCATCACCACAAAATAATTGCCTCTCCTGCCACGGATAATATGAGATTAAAATATTAATATCATTTCATCAGATAGTGCATGCAAACGTTTTTTTCCATACTTGATCAAGTGTCAGTGGGAAGATATCTTTAGCAGTGCAAACTCTGGCCGAAGCTTAAACAGAGAATGTACTTAGAATGTCAACTAGTCGCAGACTGGTAGACCCAAGTGTGGGTGCGAACACTGGTACAATGATTGTAATCACAGACACATCTATGTAGATTTCTATTTGGTTTTTCCTCCTACCTGAAATTACCACTCTCTATATGAGAAGGGGGTCCCCATATGTTTCCAAGGATAAATAAAGCATCAGCAGACTGCAAGGCTTCTTGTGCCAACCTCACGTTCCCTGTACACATTGGAGAGGCTCAATTGGCTCCTTCAATAGGAAAAAGTCATTTTAGCAGTAAAACATCACTTAATCTCCTACAAGTACTAAAGTCTGCTTATTCAGCTTCAGTTTTATACATGCATGGTAGTGTTCTATAAAATACCCACATTTCTCATCTGTATTCAGGCTTGAATATACAATTTACATTGTGTTGTATTTTGCCGTAAAGATGATGCTCATTCGGATACCCACAATATTCTACTGATTGTCAGGGCCATACAGTTTGACCTGGGTCACTATGAGAAGAGAAAGACAGTTCCAGATGTTCAGAACATGCATAAAACCCACCAACGGAATGTGGAATAAGCACCATATGGCACATTAACATTTAATAGCTTTACATGTTGGATTTGTTCAGATTTGAAATAACATCCCATTTGAGTGGAGGAATAGAATGGACCAATTCACCCTTGCTAATTATATTCTAATATATTTATGGCATTCCTGAGTGAATGTCCTCATTGCTCAAACATCACAAATCAAGCAATCCGATGAGACAACTTCAGTTTGTTTTCTTATATATAATTGATTGTTCAACGCTGTCTCAAATCTTCCAATTGGTCTTAAAGTTCCATCTGAACAAGTCCTCCCACGCCCTTCAGTTAACACTGAACTGGTTCCAGTGCTAGTTTGGAGCCAGTGCCTGACTTGGCACCAGTTCTTTGCATCTCTGCTGCCTAAGCCCGAGCTCTGACTTTCAAACCGGGTGCCAGACAAGGCACCAACTCTTTGCTGGTCTAGAGCCAAGAACCGAATCATCATCCCCCGAAGTCCTGAATAAATTAGAGGGAACGCTGTTTAAGAGTGTACAGCAGGAGATGGCTTTAGCCAGTTGTGACCGGACTGTACCCGGCTACATCCATCTCCTGCTGGGACTAGACTGTTGACCAGTTGATTGATAATCTAGAAATGCTGAAGAGAGAACTACAGGGACCAGTATGTTTAATACAAAACTCATTTCACTGGTACACTCATTCAGAACTCAGTGTCCAAGGCCTGAAGCAAGATGTTAGATCTTAATGTAACAAATGGAAATATGTGCTTGGTTAGGTCAATGGCCGCATATTGTTCTGGACTGTAAACGTCCTTGGTTGGACACAGGGAAACAAAGTGCTTTGTGCTGGTACAAAAAAAATCCTACATGTTCAAGAATGATTTAAAGGAAAGAAGCATTCAGCTGCTTTTTCCTGCAGTCTTAATTTCTCCTCTTCTGTTGGCGGATGACAGGCTTGTATTGAGGAAGCAGCGGTGTTATATAGGCCATAGACTTATGGTTAATTTATTAATGGGGATATTTGTACCGCAACTGCAGCAATGGAAAAACTTCACTTCACTTTTCAACATTAATAAGCACACATAGAACAGGACGACGTTGTCTCACCACCAAAATATCAATGAAGCGCCGCCGATGGAGCCATCTTGCATCATGCATCTTCTTTCAGTGAGTTGAAAGTATTGAGTTTGTTTTTTTTCAGTGCAACCAAAGAGGAAAAACAACCGAGAACTGAAAACGTGTTGGAAGGATCCTCAAAGGAACCTGAGATTTACACATTCCCAAGACCCCACTCTGAGCAAACACAAGGGAAATACAGACAAGGTCTACCTTAACTTCTTTTGCTCTGAACTTAATCATGTCAGATATAGAGAAACACAATGTTTGAAGATATGATTAAAACTTTTTCACACTTTCTTAAAACCCCAAGTGGTCTTTCTGTGGTGACGGGGACCCTGTGGAGGACCAGTGGGAAAGCAGTAGTAATGACAGTGTAGCTGACACAGCTTTGAACATTCTTCAATGGAGAAGGTTCTTCTGCCATATGCAAATGCTGCCAAAGTCAGAATGCACACTTATCAGCTCTTGGTATTTGTATTATAGAATATGCTGGATCAATTAAATCCTTAGTAAAAACTACTTTGAAGTCAGCATGCGCTGCATATACACCCTATGGAAGTTATGAAATGAGTAAATGCAATTTGAGGGCATCTGAAAGTTACGAATATTTCTTATCAGTGGGATGGAGTCAGAGGAGTATACTGCAGTTAATACAAAATGAATGTGTGGGTGGAAACCCTTGAGCTAGGGAACTGAGGACATTATCTTCTTTAATCCTTGCTGCACACAACACTGTGGACTCTATGATTAACTTGGCTTTTAACTTCCAGTGATTTAATGTAACTATGTGCTGTACATTTCTCTCAAGCTGCTTTAGTATTTCGATCTCATATTTCATAACATTCTCCACGACATTTACTGTAAATTCAAGTTAGTCTGCTCATTGTAGGGTGTCTCTCTTTATTTCATATAAACATATAAACGGACATAAGTGGACAAATTCACATTTTTCTTTTGTTTTTTGCAGTTAATGTCTTGTCTATAATTTTTACATTTTACAAAGTCATCTCGCGGGTCAGAGTTAACCCTGTGGTGGTCCAGTTTTGGCCCACGGGCCTTATGATTGACACCCCTGCTCTGGGTAACGGCTCCGAAAGGATTTGTTGTAAATATGTTGCATAACATCAGCTGATCAGAGGCTGATAGAGGCATTAGAGTACGGCAAGGGATGCCATTAGCTTTTGTTGTCATCGCCATTACAGCCGTAGCATGATCATTTCATTCAGACCGTATAAGAATGAGTGGCTGGATCACCTCTATCCACACTCAGTCTGTGCTCTGCGCTGCATAATACATCATAGACACCACTGAGGCAGAGGTGAACTTAGTACATAATTCACGGAGAAGTTGTGTTGGAGCAGTTGCCAATTAGTCTGTGTTTATATGTCTTCGGGACGTAACTTTGAGGCAAGGGCGAATGGGAGGGGATGAGATGTGTCTGCTGCATATTTCTTAGAGTGGAGCATACTCCTGCTGGTTACATTTATCTGTGTCGGCCATCTCCAGATAAGTTTCTATTTTCCTCTTTCTCTCTTTCTTTTTCACTTGTGCTCACTCTGCTCATGCAACACATCAGAAGTGTGTAAATGACACATGATGTTACACACCCGTACTATAGGCGGCAGCATGCACTCATAGATCGGGCACTATGCTCTACACATGTAAAACTCATAGTCCATAGGTTTCTACAGAGTGCTTATGAGGCTCCTTGTGGGCGGTTCACTCGTCGCCATCTTGCTGAAGCCTATCTCATCCTACTTTGTGGTTCATACATCATGGGAAATGAGGAGCACAGTAAGAGCTCGTGGTGGACCCATGGTGCTGTGGAAGCATCCACAGAATGTTGCGGGCTGGTGTCACTCAAGAGGCCACGCCCTTACTAATGCTCAATTTCAAACCTAGATAGAATAAAAGTAAGCAACTTCGAAAACAATTCCTCCCCGTACAGCTGTCATGAGAACAATTGTGACCGATTGAAACTAGAACTGCAGTTGGTACCAGGCTTTAAACATGTTTCATTCACCTCTTCGGTTGACCATTTTAACTTGGGAGTTTATGGTGATTGACTCGCTTTTGGAGCCAGCCTCAAGTGGCCACTGTGACCTGCTTTTTTTTCCACCTCTGTATTGAACTCATCCCTCAGCCACGTTATAAAACCTATGAAAGGTCATAGGTTTCATAGGTTTCCACAGAGCGGTCGCCTGTGGAAGCAAAGGTCACTGGTTTGAATCCTACACAGGCCCTGCTGCAGTGTCACTGGCCCTGACACTGATACCCCGATTGGCCCTATGCGCACTGGTGGAAACACCCCGCTACCCGGATTACTGGATAAGTGGTTGAAGATGACCTGACATGAAAGGGCATTGTTATGCTATTGAGATATGTAAGTCAGACGTAGTATTATCACATTACTGCATTGGTACATATGTAATAAAGCATTGTACATTTGATATAACAAAATGATTGTTCCATATCTGAGTTTGGGGAAATGCTTGTAAAACTCAGTTAATTTTCATTTTTCAAAAAAGAGCTGTAAGAATAATCGGTAGAAAACGTTATAGAGGTCCAACAAATCCACTATTCCTTCAGTTAAAATTGTTGAAATTTCATGAATTACAGTATTCTGTAAATAATGTTTGAAGCTCACAAAAAACGAAAAAACAACTAACAATCAATATACAGAAAATATTTGAAAAAAAGGAAAGCATATAACTTAAAAGGAACATAGATATTTGATATATATGTATTAAATGTTTGAATTAAAAGAATGTGACTGTCTGTGATGCCGGCAGCTATTTTATTTTATTGTTGTTATTTTGTTGTTGTCGTTTTTATTCAAGTGCTTTGTAAATTGATTTTTTGGGGGATAAAGGGGCAGATTAAATAAGATTAATCTTCTTTCTGCTCCCTTTCATACAGATTTGGGAATGTTGTATTTTATATTGTATTGTGTTTGTTGTTTTTTTGTGTATTTTTTTCCAGTGAATGAGATAAAAAAATAAATATGTATACTGAATACTCCTGTATAACCAACAGTGACTGATTCCATCCATACAATCAATCGGTTAATGGGGTGAGTCTTGCCAACTGTCTTTCATATTTATTCATACACTGCCAATGTCATTTGACTTTCCTGGGGAACTATAGCGGGTCTTTTTTCATTAGCAGCGCCTAGCTGTCAAAGAGACTTGCAAATGACTTTGCAACACTTTCTCCTCCTCTAAGGTTTTCTGAGCCGATCACAAAGCTCCTTCGCGGTTCCTTCTGCAAGGCAGCACGCTCCGAAGTCAATGATAGGAAGTGATCCTGGTCGTTGCTGAGTGGGAATCAGCAGGGGGAGGAAATTCATGCAGCCTATGTTATCTCGACTCCCCCTCACTATTGCTACTCGGCACCTCTGCTGATGATACACGCTGCCCAGTAGTGCGATTGCAGCGGAGCAGTGAACAGCCGTACACGTGGCCTCGCTGGCCGCAAACCTATACAGTAAGTCAGTAAGTGCCCTGGCATGCCACAAATCAAATGAGAGCCACGACTTGTTATCTTGTGGCTGCTTTCCCCCTCAGCCTTTGCTGACTAGCCCTATCTCCGGCTTTGAAGTCGGAGCCACTGGCGATGTCTCAAGCGCCGCTGCCATCAAGTGAGCGTCTCTTCATTAAATCCTTGAGCTGCTTCTAATTACCGGCTATATCAGGAGGCCCTCTGTGCCGGGCACTGGGGCAGAGAACAATGTGCATGACATAAATGCTAAAAATCTAAGGGGGCGGGGAGGGGCATGAACCTAAATGGACAATAAAGACTGTATGGTGTATACTTTGTTTCAACGGCAGACTTGAAAACTGCGGAGTCATTCTCCTCATTAACACAGCCCCCCCCTGCATGAATATCTCTAGACAGAGCAGCAACAGGAACCTCAAGCGAGCTTGTGTTTATACCTTAAATGACGTGTTCTTTTCTAGCGTCCTGTGTTCTCGACTCTCATTCTCCCTGTACGTTAGCAGATCCGCAGCGAGGGATTGTGGGGTGGATTTCATCTCCCGCCTTTCATCCTGAAACTCTCAGTTCCCTTGTCACCTACACTTCTAGCTGCTCTATTTATAACTTGTAACCATAACAACTGGTCTTTTCTCCGCTCACCAAACGAAGAAGAATCCCTGTCACTGGGTGTCTCTATGCATCGGAATGAGAAAGAATGTCACCTATGCCAAAACTTTCATCAGTGTAATCAAAGCCCACGTACTCTCCTCGCTACATGTTAATAGAGATAACCGCAGCCATTAGCTGGGATTTATATTTTCCATCGTCTTATAGAGGAAGGCGTCATCTTTTAATACCTCAGGAACAAATGTGGAACACTTTGTTCCTCCATGATGAATAAATTGCCACTTGCTGAAGGGTGAGTGGCAGAGATGAATGAGGCTTTGAAGAGGAGTTGTTTTATGAAAAGTTTCCGCTACTTTGCATTAGTTTGTAAGATGGAGAGGAGCTGGCAGATAATGCTCCAGCTCACATCTAACACCCTCCCTCCCTGCAGGCTTTTGATGTGATAACATCTAATGCAAGTGTGAGACTTTATTAACAACCTTGTAGTTTGTGTATGGATAGATTATAATACAATATATTAGTTTTATTGATTTTTGTTAAAGCTGCAGTGTGTAAGATCTTCGTCACTTCTATCTGTATGGAAATAGAGTTGTAAGAGAATTATGTAGACATTCTTACAAATGTAAAATCACCTAGATGCGTTTGACTCTAGAAGGAGTCATTTAATGTATATTTACATGGGCCCCATGGGCACCGCCATGTTTTTACAATAGGCCAAAGTGGACATATCATAACAAACATCTTTTGGGCTTTAAAGATAACCACGGGCAACCGTAGTTTCTCTTACATGCTTGAATGGGAGGGTTGAGGTGACAAATTCAACAGTAGTGTCACCAAATCTTACACACTGCACCTTTAATGGTACAGCGTGTAAGATTTGGTAACATCTAGTGGTGAAGTTGCATGTTGTATCCATCACCTCACCCACACTCATCTGAGCATGCAGGAGAACCCATGGTAGATTCAGTTGTCATTAAAACTGAAACCATGTTTAGTACATCCACTCTGGGCTACTGTAAAAACATCGTGGCCCCCATAAAGAGGACCCACTCCATTTAAGGGCTCATTTGAGGGTAATGGAAAAAATAAATACATTTAGGTGATTATAAATCCATGGAAATGTTAGCATGTGATTGTTTTGTAATATTTTTAAAAGTGACAAAAATGAAGGAAATCGTACACACTGCACCTTTAAAGCACCCATCGTGACATGACACAGTGAAGCAGGTAATGTTGAGGCAGTCTGAGCCACATACTTGTGCATCTGGGGAGAAGTCACGCAGAAACAAAACCACTGCCAGTTCACCCTCCACAGCAGCCGAGGCGTTTAGCTGATGAGGGGTGAAGCCATTGTTTGACATCTCGCCGCTCCCACCATCCCAGATCTTTTAGTGAGCACTAATTGCTCCCGCAGGGACCAATCCAGTGGTCACACCGAAACAAACCTGACCTGAGTGCATCGCGGGGTGCAGGGGCGAGACCGTCTCCACTGTTTTAACATCGCAATCTCGCATGCGCCCACGTCACATGGACTGCAGGGGGGTGAGCAGAAATCCCTTCTACCGAGACAGGAAACCAAAAGTGTTCATTTGCACCAGCGCTGATGAAAAATAAACAAACAGTGCAATTTGTCTTGTGGTGTAAACAGGGAGAAAGGGGGGGGGGGGGGGGGGGGGGGGGGGGGGGGTAATAATGATTATCGAAACCCTATTACTCCTGAATGTGCTCTGACCTTGTTTGTAATGTAATTTTGAGCGCCTCAAAAGATTATGATGAGATGAGTAATGTTCTACTTCTCAAATCAGGGGAACAGAGAGGCCCGTTAAGAGAGGCCAGTCTGAGTGTTGTCCTAAAAATAAATAATTCAATCGGAGTCAATGCCAGCACAAGGTTGAACAGTTAAAGGCTCAATCTGTCATTCCAAAGGACATCAGACAAATACATTTAGATACTGAGATCCATTCTTCCACTTTGTGTTTGAGATGAAATACTGCCAAGCACCCGTCTTTATTCTGCAGAATACTGTACTGATTCATTGACTCTTTGGATATAAAGGTGCAGTATGAAAGATTTCTGTCATTTTCATCACTTCTAAAAATATGACAAAACAATTAGGTACTGGCATTACCATAAATCTCTAATCATCTAAATGCAGTATTTAAAAAAGTATGACAACACAAAAAAAACAAGTTTAATCTGACCAGCAGGTGGCGACTAAAGAGAGAATTATTCCCTCTTTAGTGATACTCGTGCATCTTGGGGACACAATGTAATAAAAGGGCATATCAGCATCACAAACTGATAAATGTGTGTGGAGGTGTCTATTAGCATTACAGGGCATCATCGCCACCTACTGTTAAGGAGTCTGAATAGATGGCACTTGAATGCATAAAAAAATCTTCTTCAAAATAAAAGCACAGGATTTTTTGTCGACCCACTTTTGGGTTGCGACCCACTAGTTGAGTATATTTTCCATTACCCTAGCCCATTTATGTATATTTACATGAGGAGCGGGTCCTCTGTATGGGGGCCACCATGTTGTTACAGCAGCCCAGAATGGACATACTAAACATCTTTTGAGTACTAATGACAACTGAAGTCTACCATAGGTTCTCCTGCATGTTCAGAAGAATGTGGGTGAAGTGATGGATACAACATGGAACTTCCCCTCTAGATGTCACCAAATCTGACACACTGCACCTTTAACATGTCATGTCAATGCGTAATATGACTGATTGTGTCTTTTTCAGAGTTAGCGATTCGGCTGTTAGGTATGTGAAGTGTTGAATTTTAACATAACCACTTGAGAGCAACACAGCGATATTAGCTTAGCAGCAGTGAGTCACAAGCCAGTTCTCATTGAATTAGTTCTTAGTTTCTGCTGAGTGCTAGATGACATATACGGTATGCATTTCCCACAGGATCAGCTGGTATTCACAGCAACACTCTGTTTTGCTGAATAAATTTTTTTTTACACTTTGGCTAAGTGATTTCTTTCATATTTTTTTTTTTGCTGGTGTGAACAGCACAAAAGCACTTTTTGTGGCTGAATGGATTCCAATGAGAAGCAGTGAGAGAAGGACAGTGTTAGAAAGAGTCACCTGGGCCTCACTATTGCTACTGCAGAACTGTAGCGCCTGGCAGTGCGTTCATCAACTTAACCGTATGAAACTGTACAACCAACTGCTCCTGTGATGAAAATAAAAGCCTTAACACAAATTAATGGGTTTAGTCGACAAGAAATGTAGTGAAAAATACAGGGAGTGATAGAAAAGCTACATTGACCGCTTCTGACCTTGAGTGCATTTGCACTTCACCATGGTTTTGCATTCCCTTGTGGATATGGATATATCTGAATGCTGCTAATTTGGAATCCAACAATGTAGGATACCATTCTTGTTTTTCTGTTTAGTGTAAGAGTGGACTGCAAAGTAACCAACATTTAAAGGGCATTGCACCATTGTGATGTGTCAATCTGAGTAAAACAGAGGGAGACAGAAATACATAATTCTAAAGATAGACATCTATTCTGTGGTTGTTGCCTTTTTATTTGTAGCATCGCTGCAAAAGTTTGATTGACTATCCATACTTCAGGTGTATAAAGTAATGTCTGTGGCATAATAATAATCTATACGTAGAGTCTGTGATGTCACCCATAGGTTTCTGCAGACTGGTAATGAGGGTCGTAGAGGGTGGTCCACTTGTCACCATCTTGCCGATTGCCTAACTCCCCCTAGTTCCTGATTCCAAAACAGGCAAAAGGTCAGAGCACAAACATGGTGGGGGTTGTCTCATGGTGCTGTTGTAGCTCTAAACTTGGGAGTAAGTAACTTGGGAGTGTATGGGGATTGACTCGCCTTTGCCGCCAGCTTCAAGTGGAACTGCAAGTTTCTCGACTTCCACATTTGACTTATCAATCAGCGCCAAAGGTTTCAGCTTGGGCATAAGACAACAGTTCTAAACTGGCTTGTGGAGACAAATTTAATTTACTATATAACAAGGATACCCACCAGTTATGGATTAAACAGCATTATTATTTATGGCAATGATTCGACTTGCTTTATAAAGCGTCATTTTATAGTCTGAACTATTAACTCTGGCCTCAGAGTGGATCATAGGGGTGGGCGATACTAAGAATTTTGGTATCGATCCGATACCAAGTAAATACTGGGCTAGTATTGCCGATACCGATTCCGATACTTTTATACTTTTTACTTGAAATGTCATGATCATCGAATAATTCTATGATTTTGCCTTTAGTTAGTTGATTATGATTATGATAAAACACAGGACTTATAAATAAAAATGTTTCATTTACTAACTACAACAATAGAAAACAATGTAATAATCTAAACAATAATTGAATAAAAGGGTTTTATATTCAGCCATATTCGTATTTCAGGTCTGAGGTATATATTCATATAAGTGTATATTTTTGAGTTCCAGTAAAACCATTAAGATTTTTTTCAACAAGCTGAATTTATAATCGTTGAATCATTCAGCTAAAATTGCCTCTCTGATCACCAATGACACTGTGAAAAACATTGCTTAATGCTGGAGATGACCTGGATACTCCTGATTTCTTTCCGCCAGACACCTCTGTCTCTGTGTCGGGGGTCTGCTTTGGGTTTGGGGGTCTCCCCCTCCTCCTCCTTCCTCAGCTCCTTTCATGTGTTTTTGTGTGTCGCG
>JAFBJT010111832.1:14464-44344 GCA_016785325.1 Chascanopsetta lugubris
CAGTCCTCATAATAAACACCATGGGGGGGGGGGGTGGAAAGATGGAGTCATAACAACCTCTTAGATAACTCCAATCATTGTGCAATCCCGTTCAAACTCTAATACAAGATGTTCAGATGACAACATTTATGACATGGTGCCAGGGAGAATTCTTGGAGCATGATGAGAGGATTGGGTCCCGGCAGTCCACACACGCCCCGGTTAGTGTAATCCTGTCATGCAGTATAGAGAGACGCTGAGTGAGAGGAGGAAGAGGAGGAAGAGGAGGAGGAGGAGGATGGGGAGGGCAGGACTCTGGCACCGCAGAGCTGGGATCTATGAGGAGGATGACGAGGACAGTTGGTGCTCAGCGTATGAGGTTAATCACAGATAGCCGTCCAACACAACATGTGGTGTGATGCTGGTGAAGAGGGGAGACACACTGAGGGTTTGAACAGAGCTGTCATGTGGAGAAGTCCCCCACCCTCCCCCGGGATCAGAGGCACCAGTACACTGTGGCACTGCAAGTCATATCACAGACCACTGGGATATTATGATTTCAAGCAGTGATGAAACATCCATTAGCCAACCTTGTCTGTAATTTTACACTCTTTAACTTGCCGTATAAAATAATCACTTGTTATAGACCGACTTCACATCTCCAAGTGCGCGCATGATATAAATGATACAAGTATCGGGTCGATATACACTGTAATCTGCATCGGGACTGTTTTAATAGAGCCATAACACCTCATTCTCACTCAGGTAGTAAAGGTCCAATGAGTAAGATTTAGGTCAGAATATTCCCATTTCTACATTTCTATTTCTGTACTGATGTGTTAATGAATGAAGCAAGACCGTATTATATGGTAATGTAATCTAATGGATTCAGAATTTGAAGGTGCAGTGTGTTGGGAAACTGACTTGGGAAATTGATTATAGAATCATTGTAATGATGTACCATGAATCGTTGTTTTCATCACCTTTGCCCTTTACATTTACATGAGTAGAAGGTCGTCTCTATGGTTATAGGGAGTCACTGTAGCACTGAATGAACAAACAAAGCATCTTTTGAGTGTTAATGATCCCTGATGGCTACTATAGGTTCAATGAGGTGCAACATGCAACTTTACTATGTAATGTCACTAGGTCTTGCACTCTTTTGATGTTATTCTTTTTGTAACTGAGTAAATGCACGTGAGCTGTGTGTTGCTATAAACATTGTTTTTTTTTAATGTTGTGCAATGCTCCTTTAAATTCCCATGATGCAGGTCATTGTCACAAGAAATTATTGATTGATTGATTGATTGTTTACCATTCATTCATTGTCTGCCGCTTATCCGATATCAGGTTGCAGGGGTCACCACAGCTGTGGCTGATTGGTTGGAGGAGTTGTCATTTAACCTGGAAGGTCATTGGTTTGAATCCAGCCGTACCTATCCCACAAGCCTCATTCCTGTGGACTCATCATCTGTGTGATGTAATGGGGTTCGGTGCAATGGTACTCAATTGTTTCTGCAGAGGCTAAATTAGGATTAAAGCTATGGGTTTTTAAGATTCACTGTCATTTGCTCGCTACACATCAACAAGCCAACATCAGCATTTAAGTAAGAAATGTACCTTTACCACAATCTTAAAAGCACCATGCCCAGAAGTGTCGGTGTTTTTGTTATGAACATGATCTGACCTCTTAGCATGGCGTGTACAACAAATGGTTGACTGACTCCCGAGTCCCGGCAATACAAGCTTCTTGTTTGCTGAAAGGCACAAGGTCAACAGAGGGCAATGAAGCGCTTGTGTTAGTAATGCACCACAGAAATTGACAGCGTGTCTTCCATCAGCACCGACCCTCAAATGTCAGACAGGCTCTTAGGAGGGAGACACTTCCTCTGAGGCTCTAAACTTTGCAGACTGCACAAATACACTCACAGAAAGAAGCTGCACAAGCTCCACTAAAGCAGCGTGCATGCACAAACATCAGTGATAAATAGTGTTTATAGTCGACACCCATCCTCATCACTGTCAAACCTTGAGGCGAGAGCATCAACCACCATTAGGCAACTGCCGTCTTATCATCGGCATCATCTGAAAAGAGCTTAACTTATTACTTTCAGAGTAATTATATTTTCCACTATTGTCGACTGTGGAGACCCCCTGACTGTGATCACTCAATGCAACCAAACTCATTAATGGAATCACCCAACACATTCTAATCTTGACAGACTGAATCCATGTGGATAATCAGTATCCTGCCCCCGTCCCTTTCCCCCTATTTCCACTGCGGAATCAAACAACATCTCGCACAGCTCAGCAGGTGCACCTCCAGATTTATTCTTTTCATTTCCACTGAGGCCACTGGTGCTTAGAATGCATGCAATCACCGGGATGTAAATTGCTTTTCCAAAATTTTATGTACTTTTAAACGACATGTATACAATGGTGTTTTTTTGCCACTTTGATGTGCACAACTCCACCCACTACACTTTAATGCAGGATTGCTTATCGGCCTGACTTCCTCACCCATTAAGAGTCACTGGGTTTGCTTCGCCTATTCTTCTCTGCATCAGAACCCTTGTTGATGCTCACTGTCATTTCTTCTGCTAAAATCACTCATCATTTAATTTTGAATTGTAGTCGAGGTTTAAAAGAAAAAAGAAAAAGAAAATCAATTTTCTCTTTCACCTCCATCACCCACTCCCTTCCTGTTCCCTCAGACAACAACATGGGAGGAGGCAGTTGTTTCCAAGAGGAGTGTGGAGGACAAATCTCACCCTTTGCTGGGTCACAACAACTGTTCTCCTTAGGATCAACGGTGAGGCTACCTGTCGCCGAAGGTTGGCTCTGAGGTCAGCAGTGTGGCGCCATGTAAGGCCATTATGTCTCTTTGTTTCCAAAGACACACTTTCTGCTATTTGTAAATAACAATGCAAGAACACTCTGTTCCCAGACTATCATAACAACCATATCAGGAAGCACTCTGACCATAGTCTTTCCTATAAGAATCCCAACCTCGTGGTGGCACGGCAGAACTGACGGTGGCACTGCCTTGTGCATGCCGCTGTGATTTCTCCTGCAGTAAAGCCTATCTCAACCTAAGAAATCCTGTCACGAGTCCTTGTGCTCTCTCTCTCTCACTCTCTCTCTCAAACTCATTCAGCTCTCGACAGCAGCTGACCTCCACAATTTCCACAACATGGAGGAAATATCAATTGTTTGCAACTGAGTCAGTTTATTGTCATTGACCTTCAATTAACTTAGATGTGCTCTAAGGTTTGTGTAAATGCTGTTTATCTCAGAATCTTAATAAGCCAAACGGGAAAATTGTCGCTTGCAGCAAGAAGCACAAGACCTCAAGAGAAAACTTAAACATCCAACATCACCTGATCAGTTTAGCACTCCAGTGAAGTAATTTAAAGGAGTCATATTATGCTACTTTCCATTTGCAGTAACTCACATAAGTCCGAACTATGTGTTACGTGACTTACTGTGGTCAAAACACTCTCTCTTGCTCTCACCAGCCTGTTTTTGCCCTCTCAGAAAAAATGCTCTGTTTTGAGGGGGCGTATCGCAGAGCACCTCCTCTCCTCTCCTCTCCCAAGTCTACTCGGCCAATGGTCTTCCTGCTGAGTAGGATGGCACACAAAGTCCCGTGGTGCTTCGTCACTGTGAGATGTGGCTCGAATGAAGCCCTACAGGGGGCAGTATCTATGACGCTGCTGTGAGGCGCCATGTTGGATCTTGACTGAACTATACGAGGGGCCCTGTTATGGGAAAGAGCCCAGTGTCCAGCAGGAGTGGAGAGCTCAGCGGGCACCTCAACATGGGTGGCAACCATCGAGAATGCTCCCCGTTGTGACGTCATAGCGGGGGAACTTTTCAAACGGAGAGATTTCTCTAAAATCACAAACCACTGACTTTATGGATTTTGCTCTGCTTTTGAGAATCACTGGGACACACAGACATCTGATTTATAACATGACTTCAATAAGATACAATCTGGGTTTAATTCTCATAGTGGAATAGCTGGGATCAATCCCCATGCTGAAAACTATAGGTATATGCGGAAGAAAGTTTGCTGGGAAACATTCGATCTGCACAACTCCGCCTCTTAGATTGTTAGGGAGGGAAAAATCCATAAAATGCTCTGACAAATGCTTTTGAAAGGAAGCGTCTTTTTTTTGTGTCATTAGTCGAGATGGAAGCAGGTTGGAAACCAGCAGGTGTGTCGTATTGAAAGCCATGCCAAGCGGAGCAGCAGTGTCGGGACACACTGAGCGTCGGGTCACTGTCTGTGTCCTCGTGTCACATACTTTCCTTCACAGTGAGCACACAGCTGCCTTTGCTTGACCTTTTCACAGATCCCCGCTGCCCCCCCCCGCCCCCGCCTCCTCTCCTTCATCCATACCTGCTCCACCACATCCCGTCTGCTTTCTAATTACCTTACGGTCATTAGACCTCTCAAATGCCCAGCACAATATCTCAGCCCCCGCATCAAACGGACAAGAGATTAAGAAAACCTAACAGGCTTTGGTTTTACAATCAACAGCCCTCAGGTCATGAGGAACTTGAGAACAATAAGACACAGATAGGATCACAGGTAGAATCCCTTTTTATCATGCTCCAGTGCACAAACAGGATGAGCTGAGCACACACGCTGGACAATCTCCGAACAATATCAGCGAAGATCTGTTTGATGATGAGACAAACCTTTCAGCTCCGTGCCCAGTCTGCGGTCACTAGAGTTGCAGTTTTAACACGGCAGATGGCTCCAGATACAACAACAACCACCGCCACACTGAACAATTACTCGGGCATCCCTGTTGTTTGGAATCACCCGTTCAACACGGACACAATCCAGCAGAAAATCTTATCAAAGCTCGGTTTGATGAGCAGGAGAAATTGTGGGTAGCCATGAGAGAAGTGCTGTGTTATCTGTGCCGGGATAAATTTCACTGCTGCAAGCATGGGCACAAAGGCTGACATGGATAAGGAACATTATGTTCTCTTGATGGAGAAAGGGTGTTGCACACACCATTCAGCATCTTTGCTCTGACTGTTGCACAACACCCACGCACTAATTACATTCATACTTTATATGGTCATTATCTCTGCTGATGACGTTGATTGTGTTTTGTCAATCTGTCTCATTTACGGTCATGGGGAATACCTGATAATTGTTCAATCTGATGGTTTTGATTGACGTAGTGTCCCTGATGTCACCCATAGGCGTCTTGAGAGTGCTTATAAAGTTCGTAGTGGGCAGTTCACTCGTATGTAGACTCATCAGCCATCTACGTCCTTGTTCATCCAAAAATAGGCAAAGAGGCGGAGCATAAGTAGAGCTGCGGGTGTGCCCATGGTGCTGTTACAGCATCCACAGTATGTGGCAGGTCGGCCCAGTTCCACTCAAGAGGCCACGCCCTTAATTCTGCAGAATTTCAAACCTTGATAGAATTGAAAGAAGTGAGTTCAAAAATTCCACCCCTGTACAGATGTCACAGGAAACTCCCCATCAAAACTGTAGTTTGTACCAGACTTTAATTCAACTCTAAAGTTAACATGGGAGTCTATGGGGACTTGCTTTTGGAGTCAGCCTCAAGTGGAATTGCAAGTTTTTCCTCTTTTCCATTGGAGCTTGGTGCTTGGTTATGAGTCTTAGATCATTCCTGAACATATCAGTGTGGATATGGACCAGAGGGCAGTTTCCGAAATTGTGTTTGTTTTGCTTTCTTTAACAATGTGATACTATTCACTCTGATCATCCATTCTTCTCCTGGAGCACAGTTGTGCATATATAAATGTGCTTTGCTGGGTGGTGAAGTTGAAGAGTTGAATGCTGCTTGTTGACAGGGACACAGGCGGGAGTCTGGAGGATTCTCCTCTTCTTGTTTAAGGAGGCCAGTGTCCACATATACGTAAACACTGCAAAGGGCATTTTGCTGTTTTTGGCCACAAATCATTTTCACAGACTGCAAAGAGTTGTTTTTTTAAGAAACAAAACATTTTTGAAATGTTATTGAATACATGCTTTTATTCTAAATTAGAAAAATAAATACATTTAACTGGAGGCGGACTGCACAATATTATATCAAGATAAGATAAACCACTACGATACTCCTCAGATGAAAAACCACAATCACTACCGCAGCTCTAAGCAAAAAATAACAATTCCAGTCATGTCTATGTGTGTTTGCCATCCTCCTCTGCTTTTGATTGTGTGCCACATCCTTTATGTGCAGACGTTGTGTTCCTCTGCAGTTTTGTTATATCAGGGTGGAGAAGATGCATCACCTCCTGACCTCGTATATATATCATACTGTACTGTATATATACCATAGGGTTTTCACTTGAGCTTCATGCATCCATTGTGAAAAGGATATTTCTGAGCACGGCTACATGCGACTATATGAAAACATCCATCGTTGAACTAAGTGAGATGATGCCAGTCGGTGTTTATTTGTTTTTATGCACTAAAAGGTGAAATTAAAAGGTAAAAGTGTAATATTTGGTGATATCTAGAGGTGAACAATGTTTAGTATGTCCATTCTGGGCTACTGTAAAAACATGGCAGCCCCCATAGAGAGGATCCACTCATCATGTAAATATATATTAATCGGCTCATTTAAGGAAAATGGTAACAAAAAATACATTTTAGGTGATTATGAAACTGTCAGTATGTAGTTGTTTTGTAAAAAATGTTTCCACCAATAGAAGTGACCAAAATGACCGAAAATCTTACACACTGCACCTTTAAGTATCAAACCACCAGTTAAACTGGGGGTGTCATACATACGGTCCGTGGGCCAGAGCCGGCACTGCAAGTTATTAATTACTTCACTCAAATAAAAACGAATTTAGTAGCTGAATTCCAGCAAAAAGTAACCAGTTACCAGGGAAAGTGACTATTTTTAAATGATGACGTGTTAAATCCAAGTGTGGGTTTAGTTATTTATGATAAAACTGAATATTAAAAATGTTTAATGAATGAAATGGACACTCAATAGAAATCATTAGGAACAGAAAACACTGTTCACAAATCTACACTATTGAACTGACCAATCTTTTAATAAAACCTTTCATTGTCTTATTGTAGCTGGCAAATAAAGACAACTCTCTAAGATATATAAGTCTCGACAAAGATGTAACACAGCTATAGATAGATAGAAGCAATCATCCTCATGGGGGACTATGAATTGACAAAGCTGGACCAGTTAACACAGACAAGTCCCTGGCACCGACATAGAGGAGATGTCAAACCTTCCCATATTGTGTTTTTAAGTCAAAGATAATGTGACGTGAAGAACAAAAGCAAGGATGACAAGGTTGACAGTCTTTTAACATGCAAACACTCCGAACTCTCGAGGATGTCCCCTTCTTTCTTGAACGTGAAGAAAAACACTGAAATGCACTTAACTTGTCCCTCATCTGTCCCCAGAGCCCGAGACTCAGTGGGTGAGTGATGGCCCAAATTACAGCTCTCTCACTCTTCGGCTGGTCAGATACTCGGGTCGGAAAATGCCCCGTGTGATGTTGCATTCATGATAGAAGAATTTTCTTTAATGGTCTTTACTCACGCGGGTTACTTTTGAGAAAAGTTGGCCATTATCTTTCACCCGACAAACCAGGTGTCAGATGAACTTGAGACCTGTATCTCTTTACGAAACAATTTATAATCAATTTATTTATAATCTTCTAAATGTTTTATTTTTATTCCCATCACCCTTAATGAGACCAAGAATGTATAATGACATGACAAGCCGGTCTGCTCTATGGGGGCCGCCGTGTTTTTACAGTAGCCCAGAATGGACATACTGAGCATCTTTTGAGTAGTAATGACAACTGAAGTCTACCACGGGTTCTCCTGCAGGCTCAGAAGCATGAGGGTGACGTGATAGATACAACATACAACTTCACCACTAGAGGTCACCAAATCTGACACACTACACCTTTAATCGATGATCTGAATTTGATATGATATTTTGTTTATATTTCATGGACTTTGATGGTCTCTTATGTTTAAAGAGGAAGGCGCAATCAATCCTCCGGACTCGTTTCACTGCTGCACAGCAGTTGCTCAGCTACCATGGAAGGGTGTTAGCACGCTGTGCTAGTGCTAGATTTCCAGTGGGAGCAGCTCAGCTTGCTTTTAATTGATATGATCAACTGCATCAAAAATTATATATTCTCAGTACCTTATTCTTATGTCATTGTTTTTGTTATTTTTTATTATCAGCTGCTATCCTGTTACATTTTGATGTTCTGATACTAGTCCTGACCTTTGGCATTAAGCCAGAGTCTTTAAATTTCACATTTTGAGAGTTTGAGAGTTTAGTAGACTATGTTGTCATGGTGATTTAAGTGGCATAAATATAGGCCAAGATTGCTGCTGCTGCTGCTGCAGCAGTCTGATCCAAAGCAGCCAGATCTCTGTAGATGGCTAAACAAAGAAGTCGCCGGTCCGGATAGGAACTTTATATTTTAACCCTGAGCCGGGGCGCGAAAAGAGGACATTGCATTATAGTTCAGGGAGAAAGGGAGGGACGTGATCAGATGCTTAAAAGAGGCTCAGGTGCTGGAAACAGAAATTTAATGATGTCCCAAGAGGAGAAAAAGCCAAAGCAGGCTGACCCTGTCAAGTCAAAGCCAAGGATAGTTACCTTGCCGTGGCACAGGACATGCAAATGGGCTTGTCCCTCGTCGTCCATTTGACATTTCAACAAACCAAAATAATCCCCCTCAAGTTGTATGCAATCCTGGTGCATTTAGCAAAGTTTGGAGGGGTGCGGGAGATGGTTGTGTTCTGCCGTTTGGTGTCAAATGAGGAGAAGTTGGGGTCAGAAAGAGCAGACTCCTTATTTCGGTTTCCCGGCAACATGAGATGGAGTCGGAGGCGGAGCCAGGCAAGCCTCTCTGTCAGTGAGCTGCAAAGGCTCTGTGCAGCCAAGTGACAGATGGTGTGGTCAGCTCGAAAACAATGGTGAAGGACGCAACAGTTACAATGTCATGGATGGTCTCTGCCTCCATCCATATCCACTTCACGTGCGTGCAATTGAGACAGCTTCACGTTCGGCTGCTCTTATAAGGCACTACATCAACTACATACCGTGTGTCAGCCCCGCTCGCCAGACCAAACGCAGCGCAGCACCTCCCCATCAAGCAGGTTCAGAGGTCAAACGGCAACATTGTCCGCCTGGTGTCAGATTTACAACATACGAGCGGCCGTGAGCCACATTCTTGCATTTTCTCAACAATGTGCGTCACAGAGCGCAGCCACTCTGTGTAGATGCAATCTCCATCCTGCACATTTGGCCTTGAGGCTGCTCTTTGCTTCACCCTGTCAATTAAACTCTGCTAAAAATGATATCAAACCCAAATTATGTGTAGCCCTGCCCCACCACTGCCACTCTGGCTAATCTGCAATGCAGTACTTTTCTAAATGCACCACCCTTTAACGTATGTGGTAGAGGTGAAACTTTGATGGATATTGAGGATGATTGCTCTGGGTTCTATTGATGTGAGCTGACGTGAGGGCGAAGGTCAATGGCTCAAGGCTTCTCCTCCCTCAGAGGAATACTACGGTATTTTGATAAACAAGACCTTCAGTCACTCAGGTCACACTATAAGAAAAAAAAACAAAGATTTATTCTATACCATGCTTGATGCTCTATTACCATGCCTCTGAATTCATTATGAAAAGTTAAGTCCAAAGGGTGACATCAAAATAAATGTTTTCTGTCATGCTCAAATATCCAAAGTGACTCAAGCACATGGCGTGCATCATCTCTGTGACAACACCCATCTGTTTAGTATGCGCACTCACACACATGTATCAGTCACTTTCTTGTCAGTGCTCAAAATGTCCTCTCAGATGAGCTCCTTAATTTTGATGGGATGTGTCAGAAACATATAAAAGGACATACAAAAAACAAATTGCATCTGTATTTTGGATATAACTGCATTTAAATCTTCTCAATGAGACAAGCCATTCTAATTGAAGAGAGCTATCCACTATCTGTTTAATTTATGAGCTACTTAATACCACAGATCAAGGCAATGCATGATGATGGCAACAGGGACAATAACACATATAAATCCTCAACATTGAGATAATGAGAAGACATGGAAAGAGAAAGTTGATATATCAAATGAAATACCTGTATATATATATATTCTGCACTATTGTTGTCAGCATTCACCAGCTGCTGAACAGCACAGACAGGACTCAACTCTGAAATGTAATTATATCATTAAATGTGCAGTGTGTAAGATATGATGACATCTAGTGGTTGTATCTATCACCTTACCCTAACCCTACAGAGCATGCAGGAGAACCTATGGCAGACTTCAGCTGTCAATAAAAAAAGAATCATGTAAATATACATTTGTGGGCTCATTTAAGGGTAAGAGAGAAAGATCATTTAAGACCATTTATCTGATTGTAAATCCAGGAAAATTACACTGATGTTTTGTAATATTTTCAAGAAGTGCCAAAAATGACACACTGCACCTTTAAAACTCTGCAGTATCTTCATGGCAAAAAGCTCCATGGTCGGTAAACAAACCAGTTAAGTAGTGTGTTCATTTGCACGAACATGTTCATCAGATTAGGTCACTCAAAAGAAAGAGAAACGCAGCCTTGTGATTGGATGGTTAGATCAATAAGAGTTAAAGTGCCCCATCACACTTCATGCTACATTTAGCATCCACTCCTTGAGTTTAGTCAAACCTCCACTTCTATCGCCCTGAGGCGGCTCCCACACTGATTTGACTCTGCTTAGATAAATATGCACTGGCCTGCCTGTGTGTGCACTGGCCTTGACCCCAGACACTTTGGAAGATGGCAGATTCATTTTTTCTCTCCACATGTGAAATCTATAGTATTTTTTTTTTCTCCATGCCCCAACCACACCCCTCCCCCTCCTCCCCTAGAGAGCCCTGCACTTCTGCGAGTATCCCTGCAGCCATAAAAAAAAGAGAAAGTCACAGCTTGTGGAAGCCGTGCGGATATTAGTCGTCATCCCACCACTGAAACAATGACACTCATGAAGACCTATGCCATTTAATATACATCAGTGGCTTCTATAGCTGAAAGGGGGGAGGGCGCAGGGGGCACAGCACCCCTGGCTGCTCCAGGCTGGGCTAACCAGGAGGCCAGAGGAGGAGGAGGAGGAGGAGGAATCAGCCCTGTGTTTCAAGGCCACCTCTTTTATTCTGCTCCAAAAAGCATCAAAAAAGATGTTCAGCCCAAACGGCAGCGAGATGATGCAAAGTCCACGGCGCATGTTGTTGTACAGTAACCGTGGAGATGAGGACAGTAAATCCCTTGTGTGGCAATCAGGGTGTCGAATGAACAATGTATGTGCAGCATCTGTCTCGCTGACGAACTGTCGGGTTGGAGGTTAACAGCGACACCGAGGGATTTGATTTATAATTGAGTGTCTGATTTCAGCCGCTGATGGCACCATAGCAACTACAGATACTTGGAGAGAAATGCGATAAATGTCACGTGTATTGGATTAAACACATCTAGTCCATCCTAAGCATATTACTTCCAGTGGTATTCCCGTAAGCACCATCACGGTTACATGTAGTCACATCTTCCTGGCTGCCAGCGTGACAGCAGGCAATACGATGCGAGGACCCCGGAATGAACTCACACAGATGGATGAGTCTTGTTTTCAAGGATATTGGTTACACCTGTGCGTCTGTCGTGCTATGACATGTCACATGTGTGAAGAGACTCTGTTTGGCCGCAGAGATTGTGTATCGTCCCTTGGACGTGTTTTGCCTTTGAAACTCTTAGAGTGTCACTCATGAGAAACTGTCTGTTGGCAGCGCATGTGGACGTGAACGGTGTCTGATGTGGACAGGTTAGTGTCTGTTGAATGTAGGAAACATTCGCTTCGTGAAGTTGAGATACAGCATAAACCAAGGGTGTCAAGCTCATTTTAGTCCAGGTGGCCCAATTTGATCGTAAGTGGGCGGGACCTGTAAAATCATAGCATGATGACCTTCAAAGATATGTAATATTTGGTGACATCCACTGGTGAAGTTGCATGTTGAATACATCGCCTCACCCTCACCATTCTGAGCATGAAGGAGAACCTATGGTGGACTTCACTTGTCATTAAAGCTCAAAAGATGTTGAGCATGTCCACGACTGTAAACCATGGCGGCCCCCATGGAGAGGACCCGCTCCTGATGTAAATATACATTAAAGGGCTCATTTCAGGGTTGTGTAAAACCAAAGTCAGACATTTGGGCGATTTTACATTCATAAAAATATCAGTACATCATTTTTATTTACATTTAGAAGTGACCAAAAATGAATGAAAATCTTAAAAACACTGCACCTGCAAAAAATACAAAAAAAAAAATAAAAAAGAAACAAACCAGCAACTTCAAATGTTTCCCTTTGTTTTGGTAAGAAAAAGCATTGTAACAACAAACAAGTCCAGACTGGACCCTCTGGCGGGCCGGGTCTGGCCGCCGTATACTTTCGGTATGAGCTAATTGTTCTTATATCTGTGGCCACATTAGGCGCGCACAGGCTGGCAAAAGGAATTATTTACACAATTCACACAGCCTCATCCATACACCTCCTCCCCAGTATAATGTTTTATATGTGTAGTCAGCAATACCCTCAAAAAAATCACATGCAAGCCTGATGATAATGCGTCGACGGCGTTAAAAGCGTCCGTGAATGGCTACGCTGAATGTGTGCTCCGAGTGCTGTGCTCCACACAAGCAGAGCACTCACCAAATGTGATTTTGTTTGTATTACAGATACCGCCGGCCTTAATCCAAGCTGCTGTCGAGAGTGTGACTGAAGAATACCAAATTGGCCGCGCTCTCGTCAGACATGCTCACCTAATGATAAGAAGAGGTGAGTGGAAACAGCATAGTAAAAACCCAACACTCCACAATACAGACACACACACACACACACACACTCTCAGGGTTCAGTCTGATAGTCTTCAACCCTTTTCCTCCTGCCCTAGGCACACTATCTATTTTCTGCATTAGGAGCACAGACGTGTGGCAGCCCTAAACGCGGTGCCTCGGAGGATGCCGACCTCCCCGTCTGGAAAACACTCAGCACATGGGTTTTTAGAGAAATGTGATGAGTTTGAATAAGGAGGCCCTCTCTCTCTCTCCCCCTCACCCCCCTGTGGCAGGTCTGTCCACAGCCTTGCATACTTTTACAATTTGGAGAGCTTGACTGGAAATCCTGTTAGCCTGGCGCAGGACTTCACCGCCTTATCCATCTTAATCTTGGACAGACAGCAAACAGAAAGTGTGAGATCTGTTCCCTCTGATCACTACATCGGCTCCTCGCCGTGAATATCAATCCAACGCCTGCTTTATCATGCATGTGTCGAGCGGAGTGTGTATGGTGTAGCTGAAGTTTGCAGCTACATTCAACTGACCTTTTTAAAGGTGCAGTGGGTAAGATTTTGGTCATTTTTGTCACTTCTAAAAATATTACAAAACAATTACAAACAACTGACAACTGAGAGCTACCATAGGTTCTCCTTTATGCAAAAACATCCGCAGGTATTGCGCCAATAGCCCTTTATGACCTGTCGATAAGAAAGCTAAGCATGATGAGTTGAATCAACACATCACAACTAGTTTTCAGTTTGGTTCAACTATCTAGAGGGGTGTTAAACATTCGACCGATGGGCCAAAGTTGGCCCATTCAGAGGGTCCAAATGACTTTGCAGGCATTAAAGACATTAACTGCAATTTTTCAATTGAAGTAGCTGCTCATTAGATTTTTTTTTGGGGGGGGGGGGGGGGGGGGGGGGGGTTTGGTTTTGTCCCCCCATTTTTTATGGGGGGGTGGCGGGGTTTGGTTATGTAAACCCCATTGTTATTCTAATCTATTCTACAAAGGGAACAATGTGCAGTTGTTGTTGTTTACTGGGCTGTATGTGGCCCCTCACTTTGCAAACTGTTGTGACTTTACAATGAGAACTACTCTCTGGAGATATATTTATACATGTGTGCCTGTGCGTGGTGTTATGATATCAGCTCTTCTGCATTGTGCCGTGCTCTCACCTCTTTCTGACAGGCCGACTTTAAAGCTTTCAAAATGTCAGGCAAATCAGTTGTTATCTTGTTAGCGAGATGTTCCTCACAGTCTATCTTTAGTCACTCTCTCATGATTCTTCAACAGTGTCACCGCCTCCGATGACTCACTGAGCAACAGACTCCGGAGATTATTAATGTGTTTTTTTTCATAAAAATAGTCGCGCCAGTAACCCGTGGTTACGGAGATGACATCACCGAGCATCGTTATTGATCTCGTCCGCACCTCATTCCTGAGTTCCAATTAATCTAAAGCGACAACCTGTCGTGTCATGATGTGTCGTCTCTAAAAGTCATTTTCATTGAAAAGACAAAAAAAATTCCATTCACTTGCAAAACCCAGGGGAAAAAAACTACAAGTGGATATTTTCTTTCCTCCAGTTGGAGATGTGCTTGACTGGTGTCCCCGCTCATTTGAGCAATGTCACATCGTTAGATGGATTCAGCTCTTGAACTCTGTTTGGCAATTGTCAGTAATCAGCAAAAGGAAGCAAAGTAGTAGAAATTTTGCAGAGGAGGGAAGCGGGGGCCATAATGAAGCCGCTTCCTGGAGGGTAATAAAAATCTGCCACTAATGCCAAGAGGCAGCTGGGTGAGCACCGAGACCATTACAGCAGAGCAGGGCAGGGCCGGCTCACAGCTTCGTGTGGGAGGCCAAAAACAGCTCCGGAGAAAAAGCCCCAACCCCCCGCCCCGACTCGGCTTTTGACTGCAGACACAATTATCTCGTAAGGTTGCAGCTATTATTTCCTCCCGGTGCCAAAGGTGAAGACATGTCTTCTTTTATTTATTTATTTTTTAAAGAAAATACTTCCTTCTCCTGAAAGAACAGGCAGTGAGTGCGCTCCCTCCCTGGAGACATTCCTCAGGACAGCAGGAGGCTGCAGGTCTGGTGTTTTCCGAGCTTTCCCTTTTGCAGCACAACAGCTTTAGTTTAAAAAGTTCTCAATTTAAAAACTTCAAAACTAAAATTAAAATGCACCCCCCCCCCCGTCCTTCCTCCTTCCTGAGTAACTAATGGTAAATTTGTTGCAGCATGTAATGTAATTTCAAGCGATTGCATTTAGCCAAAATAAATCCTGGACGTCTGCTGTTTTTTTAATAACAAAACATGAAATGCTCTCCAACTTCTAATTGCTGGAACTTTTTTGCAGGGGGGGGGGGGTTGTTGTTGTTCAAGGGAAAGAGATGTAATGCAATGACGAGATGTGCTGTGATCTTTCTGCACCGAGCCCAATCATTTCCAGAGAATGAGACATTTGTGAGTTGTTTGAAATGGCACCGAGGCTTGAAGAGGACATGTGATTTAGTTTGGAAGTTTCACCAAAACTGGATTGACTTTGCTTGGACTTTGACAGTTCGTTAGTGGGGCCTCTATCTCACACTTGCAAGCTGGTTTCTTGCTGACCAAACTTACCTCATACTCTGGAAGAAGTTCCGTACTGAAGTTGATACTGGCTCCGGGTTACATCATATCATAGCAGGTCACACAGAGTGGAAATGATGCAAAGGAGGCCAATTTATAACCTGGCCCTGTCTACTGCTTTACATTATATATGACTTTCTTTTCTTTTTTTTTTATGAAATACTATCTCACATTCTTTGCCTAACCTTTGAAACAGACAATACAAGATACGTTTATTTATTTATTTATATGAAGCCATAAGAATGGGGTGAAAGTGAATGATTGGCAACTGACCTCTATGCTCTCATATCATCCCGCAACTTTCATCTCCACTCTGAAGAACTAGTTTTTGCTACATGTGAACACTGTCAGCTGCATGTGCACGGATGTAATACATTGTGTCATATCCTAAAATGAATATAAATACTGAATGTGTGGGTGAAAGTAGAGCTTGCAGGTTCCCTTATAGCGTGCAGATGAGGGACATGCGGTGATTTATTGCTGAATGAACATTTAAAGGTGCCGTGTGTGAGATTTGATAACATCTAGAGGTGAAGTTGCCCGATGTATCCATCACCTCACCCTTCTGAGCATGCAGGGGAACCCATGGTAGACTTCCGGTGTCTTTAAAACTTAAAAGATGTTTAATACATCCACTTTTATTACAGTAAAAACATGGTGGCCTCCATAGAGTGGAGCCGCTCCTTATGTAAATAAACATCAATGGGCTAATTTAAGGGTAATGGAAAAAAATAAAACATTTAGGTGGGTATACATTGATGAAAATGTCAGTATGTCATTGATTTGTAATATTTTTTTGAAGTGACAAAAATGACAGAAGTCATACACACTGCACCTTTAAATATTTGTTTTCCAGTTGTGCTCTCAAGTCCCATCATCCACTGGTCTGGAGTCAGGGTTATTGACCGTTTGACTGTAGGAGCCACCAGTGTTGAAATGAGATCCTACAGGATCCAGTGGATTTTCCTCATGCACTGATAAAAGATCCAGTTTCCACATGTGTCAGAGAATCTCACAAGAAAAGCCTTAAAGAGATTAAACTATTTCCTGATGTCTCCGTACTCTGTACAATATTCAATCTTTTATCTATTATCAGACATTTCCTCTGCTTAAGCCGTCTTGTGTGTAGACAGGGGCCTGGAGGACAAACCCCTTATTTAAAATAGCTTTGATTCAGCGGCACGCTCAGCATGTGTGTTCTTTGATTCAATGTAATGAAATGAGAGTTTTGAGAACATGAAATTTGTTTTCCCAAACAGCTGTAACATCAAAGCTGGCATACAATTAGGTCTCCCTCCAAATGCCATCTATTTATCCAGGACTGTGCCAACACCATTAGCTGATGTTTCATGGTTTGGATTTATTTTTTGTTGTTTTAAGGGAGGGGTACCAGAGGGAGATTTTTTTAAATATTTAGTCGAGGGTGAGCAAAAATGATGTACTGAAACGTCCACTGTAATTATGATGAATATTCCAGTGGCAATGTCCATAATCAACCCTTTTGATTTTCAACACTTGAAACATAATTACTCACAGATGAACAAATACAAATGTCTAAACGGAGAAAAAACGTGTGTGGGTGAAGGCTCATAATGCACATGTGAGGATGCCACAATGATACCCTAACATTTAGGTGGTATAATGTTGTTGTCTCTGTCTGTATTCTTTAATTTTTGTATTGAGCCCTCTACCACATATTGCATGTAACCTGCACGGTTTCTCCTTCATTGAGTCTCAAACCTGCAGATAAGGCAGCAGGTAAATCAGTTCTGTTTATTCATTTTTTAATTGATCATTTTTATTTTGTTTCATCAATAATTAGTCCATTTATAAGTGTTAACTTAGCTGGATTTGGGACTTTTGTGTGTTTAAATGGAGTTTTGGGAACCAATTAAAGGTGCAGCGTGGGATTTTTAGTGACATCTGGTGGTGCTATCAAAACATCAATCTTATTGGTGTGTTTAAATCCATGTTTTATTACTTGTGTAGTGAACCTAACTCACAAAGTAGAGTGTTTCTGTAATAAGTAAAAGAACTTGTTAAAGTCACGTTTGTCATGGGGCACCTCCATAAAAACCGTCGCCACATGATGGCGTCATGAAGGACATTGCGTTACCGATGACGCTTTAGTGACGCTCACGCATGCGCGTCAATTGAGAGTCAATGAACAGAGTGCTGAATAAACACTTTATTCGATCATTGTGCTGCTTGCGTCCAGCTGCTGTGCTCTGGGCCGTGTCTCCCTCATCTCTCCCGGCGCAGCTCCGTAGCTTCTTTGTGGTTTCATACCTTCTACCGGGAGCTCCCCATAATGCTAACCGACAGTAGCTTAGCGATCTGACCTCGATAAACATACAAAAACGAACGCAGATGTTTCGACGCTAGAACGATTACTAGTAGAAAGTTGATTAGTGTTTACAGACGTTAGTAACGTTGTTGTGGAAATTGTGGAGGTTCGCTGTTGTCGAGAGCGGAATGAGTGAGAGAGTGAGAGAGAGAGCACAAGGACTTGTAGACAGGATGTCTTAAGTTCAGATAGACTTTAATGCAGGAGAAATCACAGCGGCATACACAAGGCAGTGCCACCATCAGTTCTGCCGCGCCACCACGAGGCTGGGATTCTTGTAGGAAAGACTATGGTCAGAGTGCTTCCTGATATGGTTGTTATGATAGTCTGGGAACAGAGTGTTCTTGCATTGTTATTTACAAATAGCAGAAAGTGTGTCTTCGGAAACAAAGAGACATGATGGCCTTACATGGCGCCACACTGCTGACCTCAGAGCCAACCTTCGGCGACAGGTAGCCTCACTGTTGATCCTAAGGATCAAAACAGTTGTTGTGACCCAGCAAAGGGTAAGATTTCCCCCCCACAAATATACTAATATAACTCAGTTTCTGCCTCAGGCTGATGAAGTTGCGGGCCGAAATAGCTCTGTTGACACTCAGAATGGGGTCGGGCTAGATGTAATACTTGAACGTCACCACCAGATGGCACTAAAAATCCCACACTGGGCCTTTAATTCACTTTCCATTGTTTCTGATGGAAACATTCTCTTTGAATTAAATGAAATGCATTAAAATGTATTGGAACTGTTAACATCCATTGCAGTTTGTAACAACACAGGATTAACTTGACAGATCATGCCAGTGTCACCTGTGTGTTGTAACCATAGACTGTATATAAAGATGGACTCTGCAACCCTTGATTGTCACGGTATCTTAAACATATACACTGTGAGGACTTAAATCCTTAGTCTTTGTGCTGAAAAAAAACATTCAGCTGAGTGATGCGACTTCCTCCAAGTGAAAAGTGCTGTAGAGTCCAGTAACAGAGAAATGTTTGTGATCATTGTCCACTTACACTAATGATCTCCCTGTGGCATTGAGCCTCTGAGCACTCATGCACTTTAATCTACTGCTGCTGTCCATTAGTTCCAAGTGCTTCCTTAATATGCAAGACATTATGGGGCAGCTGCCGACTCATACTGACTCTGCATTAAACAAACAACGTATATATTCAAAGTCTTGAATTAAACACTAGTTATGAGTCATGAGAGGCTCATTCATTCAATTTCCCATAGTCTGGAGATTTAGCAAAGTCAGCATCTTTCATTCTTGGCCCTGTGAGGAACCCGATGCTGCTGGTTTGTCTGTGGAGACCAGATGAGTGGGTTACCAGGCCTTAGAAGATGTATCACACAATCACTCTGTTATGATGCACATTATGATGTATTGATTAAAGAGATAATATAGCACAGACATAATGTGAAGCTAGAGACAATTATCTTAGATAATCAAATACATTTTATGTATTTATTAGTCCAATAAGACGATTCCCATATAAATGGCATTCTCTGATTTAATAATACTGGGAATAGGTGTTCCTGCCTTAGTTTTACATGTATACAACTTAAAGGTGCAGTGTATATGATTTTGGCCATTTTTGTTACTTCCAAAAAGATTACAAAACAATTTCATACTGACATTTTCATGAATTTATAATCACCAATTTTTTTCCCCCCCATTACCCTTGAATGAGCCCATTAATGTATATTTACATGAGGAGCAGGTCCTCTCTACGGGGGCCGCCATGTTTTTACAGAAGCATCTTTTGCGTTTTAATGACAACCGAAATCTACCATGGGTTCTCCTACATGGAGATAACATGCAACCTCACCTATTTTTACAGACGACGGCTCAGTACCAGACGTGTCTGATGTGAGCAGAGGTGTGGATTTATGACTCCCCCTTGTTCCGACCAGGACATTTAAAAGGCATATATCAATTGAGCATAGCACACTTTATTACCCGTCTGCAAACAACTTAAGTGTCATGCTTGATTTGGTGATGTTCTCAGGTGTAGCGTGAAAGATGAGGGCAATTAGGCCCGAGAAGCACGCATGGGTGGAATGTAAGCAAAGAATGCTCAGCTCTTATTCTCAGTTTCCACGTAATGCTAGTGTCCTATGATAATAACCTGAGCACAATACAGGATGTACTGCGAATGTTACAACAGCAACTGGAGAGGAAAGGTCGGTTGAGTGAGTTGGATTTTTTTAATTGAGGAGAGATCAATAGTTCAAACTCGTTAAAGGTGCAGTGTAGAAGATTTTGGTCATTTTTGTCACTTCAAAAAATATTACAAAACAACTACATACTGACATGTTCATGAATTGATAATCAACGTAAAGGAGACCTATTGTGCCCATTTAAGATGCTCTCTATTTGTTCTTTGGTCTCTATTATGATGATAAACGGTATTTATAGTCTCAGAAACGCTTGTTTTGTTTTTTCAGCTTTCGACCTGCATAGTTAGGCTTGAGAGGGCCGCTGTTTGATTGACATCCTCTAGTGCAGACACACACACACACTGTGGTGATGTCACCAACAGCCCTGTGTTGCAAAGCACGGCTTTGACTTCTCCTGCTGAAGCTGCCACCATTTTTGTTAAATTATTCAAACATGCGTTTAGGTCATTTTATATGGTTTCAACCATCTTATTAGTGATACTTCTTCACCATGTGTGTTTAACTCCAAAAGTGAGGAAAACCACAATAGGTCCTCTTCAAGTTTTAAGTTTTTTCCATTACCCTAAAATGAGCCCATTAATGTATATTGACATGAAGAGTGGGTCCTCTCTATGGAAGCCACTGTGTTTTTACAGTAGTAAAACAACTTTTGAGTTTTAATGACAACTGAAGTCTACCATAGGTTCTCCTTCATGCCCAGAAGGATGAGGTGATGGATATAATACGCAACTTCACCTCGAGATGTCACCAAATCGTACACACTGCACCTTTAATGAATAAAAACAATCCTATTTGTGATGTGTTATTTAACATGGTTGTTTAACATGGTGTCCTGATGAGTTGTTTTTAGACACTTCATTTTCTTCTTTGTTGATATTATCCTAGAGATGAGAGATTAATGGTTCGCACACATTGAACACACAGCCAGCCTCATGTGGCTAATCTGTGAACTGCAACCTTTTCCACTCCCGTCTTGCAGAGACAAGCAGTGAAGCCAGGAAGCAACGTAGTTCCAATTTTAGGTAGATGCATGTTAGTATAAAGTAGTCTGTCTAGGATTTGCGTCTATATGCATAAATTAGTGTTTAATCCTATTATGATATGCTAATGATGATTTGCCAGTGTTAATATCCCCATGCCGCATAGCATGGGGATATTAATGTGGATGAAATATTATTTTCAGTTATTCACGTTATAATCAATTTATGGCAGAATTGTGTCAGTCATTGTGACACAGGTGTCAAAGTAAACATGTGCAAACCTTAGTAATGCATTGAAGACTTTCTAGATTGTGTTTGACACCTATGACTTGAGAATGCTATTAGTGCAGAAGGCTGTGTGAGAGGAGTCCAACAGAGGTAACTTCTTTTCAGGGTCGTAACCTGAGAGAGATGCCCATTAATCTCCATAATGGCAGTGGGTGTAGGAGAGACACATCCGAGAGCATCATTTTATAAAAGTGATTAACAGCACAAGTAAGATCATTTATTCGTAGCGAGTTGTTTTAGGAATCCAAGCGGATTACAGAATTCATAATATCCTCCCAAATCACTTTCACAGTGACATGGAAATCAGGCTCAGTGTTGTCCGGTTGCTTGTAACATTGTTATTTAGTTATCCGGATCAAGTTTTCTGTAGAATTGTGCAAAATCTTTGTCTTCTATCGTTGAAAACCTGAGCAACTAAAACGGGTGTCAAACATGTGGCCAGCACACAAGGTACTATCGTGACAAGTCTACCCGGAAAGCAAACATATGTTGAATCACTAAACATCCCTCAGCTGGTCAGGCAATGTCTCAACCGGTTCCATGTAATCAGATTAGTCATTTGGAGTTTGTGTAAATGCAGAATTCTCTTGTTGTTTTAGTCACAAGGAGTTGGGACCTCCAGTGAAGGTCCAGCATGTAAGATTTCGATGCAATTATTTCCATAGCCATTGGCAGAAACAAAATATGCAAGAAATATGAGTTTATAGTCACCTGAATGTAAAAAGTATAGCTTTGTTACGCCTCAATGAGCCTTTATATTTATTTTCGGAGCAAATGTAAAATTTGAGAACCAAGTTAAGCCATATTCTTTCATCATATCTAGCAGCAAGCTGGCTTGAATGGAGCAGCAGCAGTAACAGTCACATCAATAAGTTATATAAAATGAATAAAATACAGTTTAAAGAATTAATGCAACACATGCTCTCTGCTTAACAACTTCTCTATGTTGCATAAGAGACGACTAAAAAGGGAACTGGGCCCCTGACGGTTTTAGCGTTAAACCTTGTTTGAAATCATCCTCTTCTATCTATCGTATGTAATCTCTGCAGAAAAGCCCCAGTGCCCTGCGCTGCAATTACAGCTGCTTAACTTATCTGCACAAATGCAAACAAGCTCCTCTTGATTGCTTGTAATGATCGTCATTTTCCACTTAACTGGTAATCGGCTTTTCAGAATGTTTTTCATCCAGCAAAGGACCAACGACGCCGGGTCTCATATCTGCACCAAATAAAATGTAAACACACACTGTGTGTGTGTGTGTGTATGTGTGTGTGTGTGTGTGTGTGTGTGTGTGATAAAAACTATACATCAGAGATGCAGTCAGTTAACCACATGATTATCCTACATCAAAAAAGTCAAGTATGCTAACAGATTCATGTGGGGATTTTTAATGGCTTTATAATCACGTCTTAATGCGAAAAGAGGTAAAACAACGCGTGAGTTTCCGGGGCCCCACGCGCAGCCGAGCACTTTCAGACCGAACGTGCTCATAACGAGATGATGGGCTCGGCTCTGGGTTCCCTCTGGGTTATTTAAGCAGAATTAAATGACCATCACTGTCCTCGTACATCAGCTTAATCGTGAGGATTTTCTCGTTAACCCTCCTGTGACTATTAAGTATGTTGATAAATATGGAGCCGGGCACAATATGTATGGAGGTGAGCGCTCGCTGCTGCATTACTGAATGCTGAGTAAGCCTGCTCTCCAGATTATGTACTTCCCTTCACCCCTGAGATCTGGCAAAAAAAACGAAAACAAAACAAAAAAAAAACCAGTTTATTCTTTTTAATTAAAGTGCCAAATATTTTCAGACCATGCAGCTTCCATTTGTTGCAGTTTGTCTATGGATATGCTCTTTCTGTACTTTCCAAAACTACTGACTTGAAAGGGAAATAGGTAGTCGCCTTATTGTGTTGTCAGCAAAAGAGGTGTTCCAGGTGCTGCAGGTGCGGCCTATTTTTAGCACAGAGAAAATTCATTGCATCTCTACGTGCACCTTCGACAACGTGCAGCACAGTCCTCACCTCGCCCTCATTACTGGAGATCAAATTGAAAATGACGACTTATTCAGCATTTGACCAGCTGCCATCACATATTTCTTTCTATCATTTCCGTATGTTGGGCTTCCTACAATCCTCTCAGTATTGTTAATGAGGTCAGTGTATCTTCTGGAGGTAAAGCAAAAGGACATTGAATGGATGTGATGATTCGGCATTGTAGCTGCATGGATATGGGTGTTGAATTGGGGTTGTTTCATCATGAACTACATTTAATGGTGCTGATGGAAGGAGGTCAGGTCAATGGCGCCTGATGATGTATGCTCACGCCTGCGTGCAACATGACTCAATAAATAATTGTCATGAGCAAACAATGGGCTAACTGCTAGAAGACACTCTCCTGTACACTCCACCCTGTTAGGTTCTTCAGTTTATTATGTTACATTCAATATTGAATTTCCTCACTCAACAAATTGGTTTTTGTGTCTATATGCACCTAACATTTGTTACTGTTACCAAAGGTCCATTGTATGCACGTATGGTCAAAACGTCACTTCATTCAAATGAGATTCTCAACATTTCTTAAACTTATTTCCTGTGTTTGAATATGTCTTGAAAGCGAGGGGTCGCGTTGTTTCTTTGCCTAATGCAGTCCAGTGTTTTGTTTACCCATCCATCCACCGTGACCCTCTCCATATGCAGACCATCACTCCATAACCTCACATCCCCTCATAATTACTTTGGGTGCTGGAGTGCCACTGGAATATAAACATGTTGTAGTGAGACTTTTGATCATTTGTCTCAAGACAACAGATTCAAATAGAAGACGTTTGCTGGATTACCTTCTTATGAAGTCTGTCATACAGAGTAAACACCACATTTATTGTTTCATATGACGTAACATGCAAACACATTAGAATGGATGTCACTACTCTGAACGTCTTACTGGTCTACAGCATAAAACACATGTCAATTGCTCCATAGTAACGTAACAACAACAGTAATGATAATGATGGCAATTGTAATAAATGATAAATAATCAATAATAATTCTGCCTCCTCCATGTCAGTTGATGGGACAATGGGTAAATCATTTTTTTGTTGCTTTTTTGAGGTTTTTTTTCGTAGTTGTTGGAAAATAGTAAATATATGAATCTTCATATGCAGTCTATTGTCTGTGTCAGCATCCCAGAGTGACTCCAGTACGTGTTTGACAACCCTCTAATGGGCTGTCTTAAGGGTTTATAAACTAATTAACTTTGTTTTTCAGGGACAGTGCAAATTTATAATAATATTGCAAATTTGCCAAGAGTCTAAATCTCATTTAAGGTCCCTGACTGTGAGTGACGCTGGCAGCCCAAAATGTAATTACACGTTTCGATCACTTGATATGTTGTAGACAACATGTATTCAGAAGAGGCAAAATCGAGACAGTAAGCATGTGTTTTATATCCATGCTCTGTGTTTATAATAAAGTCTGCCTATCTTAGGTTTTAGTGATACGTTGTTTGATCACATCTATAATTACCAGCCCCATGTGACATGATGCCGAGGTAGCATGCGATGTGTCACTCGTCGCCGTCTCAACTCTATAAACCATTGTAAGCACGCACCTCCCTATTGCAGTGTTTGGTTCTGCTGAGTTCACGTGTTATGTTAATTAAAGTGTGTGAAGCTGCTCAGGGTGTGCGTAAGAAGGGATGCTGGGACTGGACCTAACGTGTCCTCAAACCACTTTTAAAACAAACACAATGTAATACAAACAAAGTGAGTAAACATTATTAGATTAGTCCATGTGTTTGCTTCCAGGACTGGGAAAGTGAAAGTGCATGTCTCAGCTGGAACTCACTTTGCTTTGACAAATCACCTTTGAGTCCGAGGGCCACTGTCCTTTCTGGGTCAGGTGAGAATGTCCTATATGAAAATACCAGGGTGAATTCAAAGAGCTGTTACAGGAGGAGGATCACAATGACCTTCACACTTTAAGGAGGATTTAGACGTGTCGATCCCCATCTACAGGGGAACCGAGTCGGTGAGCTGATGTGAAGGGGCTGCACTGACAACCTTCACATCTTACCTTGACCTTGTGATGTGGGTCATAGAGAACTACTTTGTCAGGTCAAAGGTCACCGTGCCTGCTGGATATGGTCAGGGGTCAGTGTTGTTTATTTGTTTTAATCATCCACAAATCCTACCTGTGATGACTTCATTTCCATACCCAATGCAAAAAAAGAATTATCAGATAATCAGTGATCTTGACCTCAGCAGTTGAAAACATGCCCGTGTTGGCTTTAGTCTCCAGTGTTTCAGGCACGAGGCCAAGAGCTTTATGACACCCAGCTGTCCCCAGATCTGCTGCAGATGCTGCACTTATCTCACCTGCTTATCACACAATGCACTGTTTAGTTGAACAAGGGTTTTCACAATAAGTTTATATGCTATATTCTCAACATCATCTACTTTTTTATTAGCAATGTCAACTTGATAGTGTTATATGCTAAACTGTCCTCTATCATATAGATCGTTTATATTCACAGATGCAGTCATGAATAATTAGTCTAAACATTATCATGTTTGTTGTCATATAACATATATTTATGGGCCACAATCAAATCACAGAAGTTTACTGCAAATGGATGGAAGTGGAAAAACTTCAGTTCGCAGGGTGGCCACAAGAGGCAAGTCAATCCCTGTAGACTCCGATGTTAAAATGGTCAAATTACGAGGTGAATGAAACATGTTTAAAGCCTAGTACAAACTAGAGTTTTGGTCTCAATCAGTCACATTGGGATTGAATTTTTCTCCAACTCGCTTCTTATTATTAGATCAAGGTTTTTATTGTGCATAGTTTTCGAGGGTGTGGCCTATTGAGTGACATCTTGGTCGACCTGGCTTGATCCGTGCTCTGCCTCTTTGCCCATTTTTGGATGAACCTAGAAGCAGGAAGAGTTCGACCTCGGGAAGACGGCGACGAGTGAGCCGCCCGCAACGAGCCTCATGATCACTCTTCAGAAACCTACCGATTGTGGCTGAGAAGGATGAGTCAGCATTTAGTGCTCTGTTGAGCTGTGTGTTATTATTTATTCACCTTTTTATTCTCCATTTACAATCACTTTTTAATTTCGTGAGTAAATAGGCACTGACGGACATCACCAGTTATCCATTAGCGACATCATTGAGATTATTTCTTTTCATTGACGCCGGCTCACGCTCTGTACATGGGTGCGGGAGCGAGCAGTGTTTCAACTTACCACTGTAGGTGTTGCTGTAAACAATCATTCCTGGAAAGCTCCCTCATGCTCATTTGAAACTTGTTCACCGTCTTGCTCCAGATGTTAGTAAGTGCAGAATATCATGCAGTGCTCAGCGCAGAGTGGAAGACTATTGCGTCAGAAAAAGACGTGATCAGGGAGAGAAAGGGGAAGAGATGAGCCGCGCTGTCGATCACACACACACTGTAACTCGATAAGATGCGGTGCATGCAAAGCCGACCCTCACCCTGCCCACTGTAAAAAATCATGCAGCGATTATCAAACTGCACATTCTTCACAGTCTGCTTACAGGTGCATCGTATAAGATGTTGGTCATTTTTGTCACTTCTAAAAATATTTCAAAACAAGTACATACTGGCATTTTCATGAATGTATAATCACCTAGATGTATTATTTTTATTCCATTACCCTTAAAGGTGCAGTGTGTCAGATTTTGGTCATTAAAACTATTACAAAACAATTACATACTGACATTTGCATGGACTTATAATCATTTTTTATTCATGTAAATTTACATGAGGAGTGGGTCCTCTCTACGGGAGCCGCCATGTTTTTTATGGTGGTACCATAACTGAAGTCTACCATAGGTTCTCCTGCATGCTCAGGAGGATGAGGGTGACGCGATGGATATAACATGACACATGCCACCAAATCTTGCACACTGCACCTTTAATAAATATGATGAGCATGCGTTGTCATATTCTCACAGCAGTGTTCAGCCCCCCACATTACAGTACTTACATGGCAGGAACAAAAGCTGTTGAGGGGTGAAATTAAACCCTGCTTAGATGTGTGTGTTGAGAGGAGTGTTCACCCTGGGGGCAGGGAAGACAACACCTTCACTCTCACCATCGGCACAGGGCTCCCTCAGAGCTTGGCATGTCGAACAATGCTCCGGGAGGAACCTCCTCTTTAGTGGTGCCACAGGATTATTTGTGTCCCTGTATCAAAGTGAACGCTTTAATGGCTGTTTTTCCTCTGAACAGTCCCCGTTCCGACGTAGTACACCACAGCACAGCACAGCACAGCGCAAGTGCAGCAGACTGCTCGGAATGGTTGCCAGCCGCCTCCGACAATGACTCACAATACCCTGTTGCAAGGCCGCTGAATTATTGACGAGCCAATACGGATTATTCAGACGACGCCGGGTGAAGTTGAGAAAGGGGGGGAAAAAAACAAAAAGAGACAAAGCTCCAGGATTCCTGATGTGAAATCACACTATTTTCAGACAGAGCTTCAGATGTATTTCGGTGCAGGCACCGGCCCCCACTGGGATTTAATGAGTCACCCTGGATTGATCCCCCTTCCTGATTCAGCATGCAGCCAATCATGCAGGACATAAAATAGACCAACTTGGTATCAACAAATGTTAAAGTAGATTTTAGTAGATCTCTAGAGGTGAAGTCGGATGTTGTATCCATCAACTCACCCTTCTGAGCACTTACTAGCAGAACCTATGACAGACTTCAGGTGTCATTGAAACTCAAAAGATGTTTAGTACATCCACTTTTACTTTTGTGAAAACATGGTGGCCTCCATAAAGAGGACCCCCTTCCTCATGTAAATATACATTAACGGGCTCATGTTAGTGTAATGGAATTTTTAAAAAAAGATTTACGTGATTAAATTCATGAAAATGTCCATATGTACTTGTTTTGAAATATTTTTAGTGACAAAATTGACCAAAATTGTACACACTGTACCTTTAACACACATACACATATATATATATATATATATATATATATATGATATCTGATTGATCTGAAATGAACTCTTCCTCATTTCAATTCAGTGCAAAGTCCAACTCCACCAAATGTTGCAGAGACTCTAAATAGAAATGTGCCATAGGTGCAGAGGAGATGATGAAAAGGGTTTTATGAATGCCTACTGTGTGCTTGGATGTGGTGCTGCTGTTTATTATCTGTGTGCAGAGGAGCTGAGGACTTGATAGCACATTCAGAACACCCGCCCTGATTGCTGCCTGTAAAAGCCTTACATTCACCTGTGACTCGTTCCACCAACTCACCATGCAGGCCAGGCAGGCAGGTGCAGCAGCTTTCAGAGTTTTTTTGTTTCTTTGTACCTCTGCTTGGTGAGTGAACAAACCTAAGCTTAATTATTTCTACAATGTGTTTTCATTCGAGCCACAGTTCAAAGAAATCCTCCAAAAGTTTTTCCTTGTCAATGTCAGGCCCTTAAAAGATGCAATGTGTAAGATTCCATTCACTATCTGTCAGTTCTGTAGATAGAAATTATATACTGACATTTTTATAAAGTATAATCACCTCAATGCATGACTCTAAATGAGCCCTTTAAAGTATATTTACAGCAGGAGCCAGTCCTCCTTGTGGGGGCCACCATGTTTTTAAAGTAGCCCAGAGTGGACATACTAAACATCTTTTGAGCTGTATTGACAGCTGAGGGATACCTCAGGTTCCGCTGTATGCTCAAAGTGGAATGCTGAGGTCACAGGATACAACACGCAACTTCATCACTAGATGTCACTAAATCTTACAAACTGTACCTTTAAGGAAATAAGGATAATAGTGTTGGTTTTGTTGTCCAGTATTGTAATGAATTATTTACCACTCATCAGCCAATCAGAAAAGTGTACTTAGCTGTTTCTGGGTAGATTCTCGCTGCAGTGCATGGAAGCTCGCACACATGGGAAGCAATAAAGGTGGATTGGATGATCCTGATCCAGCAGGGGCGTAGCTAGGGATTTGGGGCCTTCTCAATGATAACCGATGGCTCCCTTAGCTTCTCCTACATGCTTAAAAGAGAAGGTGAGGGGTATTCAGCTGCAGCATGTCACCTCACCATGAGATGACCTTTGACCTTTTGGCAGTATAGAAATGTAAAAAAAAATCTAAACCTATTTTTAGGACACTGGAAGAATATTTATGCGGTGAAGAGAAATGAAAATCAAATCTTGCTCTTGAGAAATGACAACAATTGATCTGTAAAGTGAAGATAACACAACCTGGCATCACCTTTCAAACATCATTCAGGTCCAGCTTCCCCTTAATACTTTGCGACTTTGTCCACCTCCTCCTGCTCATCAGCTCGTTTTCTCCGAAGAGGCAGGTGTTGCATCTTAAGCGGCACAGTTTAGGTGTCAAAGCAGCGCATGCATATTTAATCTTAATGTGCCATATGCTGCAGGAGGACGGCTAACACCGCGCTAATTGTCATGCAGCTCTTCTGCAATACTGACTGATACTGTTTCCATGGACATAACAGCCTGAGGACTTTGTTCTTCTCTTCGTGGCAGAGTGAAGGGAGCTTATATCCACTCATTTATTATTGTCAT
>JAFBJT010111832.1:44472-67839 GCA_016785325.1 Chascanopsetta lugubris
AGTGTGTTATATTTTGGTTCATTTTTTTCACTTTCATCAGTAGAAATATGATTTACAAAACAGTTATACTGACATTTTTACAAATGTGTTATCTACTTAATGTATGACTTCCCTTGTACATTACCCAAAAAGGAGCCCTTTAAAGTAGATTTACATGAGGAGCGGGCCCTCTCTATAGGGGCCGCCATGTTTTTACAGTAACCCAGAGAGGACATACTAAACATCTTTTGAGCTTTAGTAACAATTGAGGGCCACCATAGGTTCTCCTGCAGGCTCGAGTGGGAAGGGTGATGTGATGGATACAACATGCAACTGCACCACTAGATCTCACCGAATCTCACACACTGCACCTTTCAGGCGTCTCTGTTTCGCCTGCAGATAATTAGCACAGGTAGTTTTTGATCAGTGGCAGCACGGACGGACCGGGCAGAGTGTGTGACAATGGGCAGATAAAGAAAGAACAGCCTCCACTCATTTGTCCAACACCTGACATTGCTTGTTACATTACGCCCCCTTCTCACTCTGCTCAACCTGTCAACACAGGCAAACACAACCTCTTGTAATGAACAGGACGCCAGCAGACGGGGGGGGAGGGGGGGGGGCGGTAGTGAAGCGGGGGCTTCTTCTTGCACTGGAGTGGATTAGTGAGGGCTGTGGTTAGGGCTGTCTCCTGAGGGTGCTTGCATCCACGCTGCCGGAGTCACAGCCACTTCCTTGTCAAGGTCAAGCAAATGAGTCAGGTGGGATGGCTCGACATGGGGTGGGGAGAAGGTGCTGCCGCCCGTCCTCCATCCATCACGCCGCCGCACGGCTCCACCATGCCGCCGAGCGCCGTCGAATCGCAGCAGTTTGAGTAGGACGTGGGCTTTTATTTAGCAGATCGGTCGTTGCGTGTTGCGTGTCCTCTGAACAATGAGGTGACAGAATAGCAACAATAAGACAAGGTGCAGACACAGGCATGGACAGATTGGGTTCAAACGATCACTCCCCCTCTTTTCTACCAAAACAAGGCTCTTCTAACAACCTCAACCCAATTCATTTAGATTAAATGACGAATTGTTGTTTGTTATTTATAGTTAGAATTTTTGGTAACAAATATACAAAGAATGTTAAAAGGTGCAGTGTGTAAGATTTGGTGGCATCTAAAGGTGAAGTTGCATGTTGTATCCATCACCTCATCCTCACCTTTCAGAACATACAGGAGAAGCTATGGTAGAATTCAGTTGTCATTAAAGCCCAAAAGATGCTTAATTTGTCCACTCTGGGCTACTTTAGAAACATGGTGGTCCCCTTAAAGAGAACCCGCTCTCCATTTAAATATAAGTTAATGGGCTCATTTAAATGTAATGGTAAAAAAAAAGAAAACATTTAGGTGATTATAAATTCTTGAAAATGTCAGTATGTAAATGTTTTGTAATATTGTGACAAAAAAATAAAATATAAATAAAAATCGTATACAATGCTCCTTTAATATTATAATATATCTTTGTAGACTAAAAAGCCAGTATGTACCTTTAAATAGGGCACGACGTCATGCTCTGTTTGCGGCTGAGTCAGGCACCGGAGCGCAATGTTGTTCTACCGCGTGACCATGAGAATATAATGTTTAACATTTTCTTTCATTAAATCACCTTAAACTGGAAAACTGGATTATATCTTCTCTGATACGCGTCAGATCACGTGACTGTGCCTACAGCTGCATTAGTGGCTTTGGACACTCGGAAACTGGATATTCCAAAATGTTGTGAATGGAACTTTGGCCGTGGCATCGGTCCTTTATTTAGATTTGACTCTGCGAGCCTCACACAGCGTGTCACCGGGCATCGTGCCTCACAAGCTGTTTGCAGGCAATTAAAGAATATAACAGCTAACACTTTAGTGTTGCTCCCATTACAGCTATATCTGCAGCCATATCTAGGGAATATAAAGATGCTTACGGTGTGAGAAACAATGCGTCCCAACAGGCAAGCTTCCATAACCAGCACAATAGTCGAGAGGGATAAGCCAGTGCGGCTCTAATTAGCCCGTCAGAGCAACTTTTAAGAGCTGCAGCTAAACCAGCAGCTGAGTAAATACATCTAAATCTACAATAGAAAAAAGTATCTCTATATCACAGTGATCAGCCCCTGGCTCTGTTGCACCCTTCTATAGGAGTTCTACCATGTGAGTCTCTATGTGATAAGCCGGACCCCCCCCCCCCCCCCCCCTTATTTCAATTTGCTGATTAAAGATCATATCATGCTGTGCTCCTGACAGCCGAGCACCTGCAGAAGGATAAAAGTATGCAGTGGGAGCACGGCAGATAAAAGTGACACGCAAGCATCAAAAAAACAAAAACAAAAAAAAGCCATATCCATTCTGGAAAATGTTTTCTTTTAAAGAAGTGCTTTTCTCATGAGATGAAGCTCACGCACCTGGAATGATTGAGTCTGTGCATGTTGCTGGATGCTCGCAGGTTTCCTCCGAGAGGAAGCTCCAGCATCATCCTCATCACCGCCTCCATCGCTCTAAAACGAGGAGAGGCACCGAAGTATCAGTTCTCGGTCCACAGAGAGTTTTACTGTACATGTTGTTTCATGTGCAGCTGCATCACAACACCAAAGATAGATTCTAGCATCTGCATCCCGTTTCAAGTTGAAGATGTTTATTTCTATGTAGATTCATCTCGTAGATTACCTTATTTTTCCTCGGTTTCCTGTTTGAGAATTAGCATAATTGAATGCATGCTAATTATATACAATATATATAATGTATTCTGCTCCCTACTTTAGATCAGTGACTATATGATATGGTGCTTCTTATGTAATATGAGTCATTTTTCATATTAGCAGGGTAATACAAAATAAGTTTTAAGGTTTCATGCATTAAAGGTCCAGTGTGTATGTTTTAGGAGATAGTAATTCCATTTCTATTGGCAGACATTGAGCAGGTCCTCCTTATGGAGGCCTCCATGATGACTGTATCCTATGTACGACTGTCTGTTTACAGTGGCCCAAAGAGGACAAACCATACATCTAATAAGTATAATTCATATGGATGCTACCATAGGTTCTCCTAAACGTTTGAAAGAAAAAGCTAGGGTGACGGGTGATTAGCTACATATCGCTAACATTAGCCATTTTCTGTCACACATCATTTACACCTTGTGCTGTGTCAGTGTGACTGAAGCTGAAATGTGAAGGTGTTTTATTCAAGGACAATTGGAGATGCAACGTTGGCTGACACGGATGCATCGAGCTTCCTCTTCATCATAACTTGATTCAAACTTCAATCTAAATTTAAAGTACCTTAGTGAACAATTGAGTGATTAAAGATAGGATTGGTAATCCTTAATCCTGGCAAAGATGGAATTGATATGCCCCATCCCATCTTGTCGGCTATTCCCCAAAGTACTCTCTTCACATGTACATGATGCTCAAGTGAATTGATTGTGTCAGTCCTTAAAAAACTCAAGAGTTCAGAGGGTGGCCATTTCAGGCTGACTCCAGAAGAGTCAGTCCCCCCAAAACTCCCTGTTTTTATTATTGTTTTGTAGATGCTTTTATCCAAAGTGAGGATATGGTGGTAATTCAGATGCTTTGGCATCACTTTTTTCAATAGTCATGTATTATATGTTTTCTTAGAAATGTAAACAGGAAGTGCATCAAGTCTTGTGGCAAATAAGTATGTAGTGGCAAAGTGGTGGACTTTTGTAGAAAGTTTCTTGTACAAGTAACAACTGAAATAAATATTTGGACCTTCATAAGCAACCTTGTTATTATATTTTTCCTGATTTAAAATAAGGTACTTTTATTCTTATATAAAAGAAGACTTTTTTTAAGACAAATATTAAAATGTGTTGTGTTTTACTGAACATATGTAGATAGCAACTTTCCAAAGTAAAATTGTTCTCAATATATTAATTGGAACCAAAAACCTGGTTACAATTCCAAAGCTCATACTTGTGTAAAGTGTGAAATTTGACTGCGAATGTTTTCCTTTGAAATCCACATTTGTTGCTGTTGCAGTCCTCTGCTGCTGTAAACAGTTATATGGTGATAACTTCTGCCACTACTGCAAACAATCCTCTGATGTTTCTTTTAAATGGAGAATCGCTCTGGTGACATCATAAGCACTGCATCGCAGCAGTGGTGGAACAGAGTTGTATTCATTAAATTGAATCCTTTGTGCATATTTTTTTCATTTCCAACAACTGTAATTTAAAGTTGTGGGTGATGGGGATGTTTTTTTTATATCCTTTAAGTATCTCTGGAGGCATCTGTTGTGTGTTCCTCAGAATTACTTACATTTGTACTTCAAAGGCTGAAGAAAAGGCATTTTATGTTCAAGTATTTATTTTGTGAAAGCCATAAGCTGCAAAACAACATTTTGTCTTTTGTAGTTTCCAACAGACAATCATGCTCCTTAATGCCCTCTTAAAGAGTGACCAGGGTGTCCTTTATTGCCGCTTATGGGCAGTTAGAGTTAGAGTTAGAGAGTCATTCAGCAGAAACAAATCTAAAGAAAGATCAAAGACCTAAACAAACACAATGCAATATACACTTTGGACTACACACACACACACACACACACACACACACACACACACACACACTGGGTTTGTAGTGTTAGCAACAGAAAACGTAAAGACATCTTCCCCGTCCCATGTAACGATGTTGGATATGTATCTGCAAACTATTTACGAAGAATCTTAGTAGCATTTGTAGTATGACAACTCTGAACAATTTATTGCACATTTGTTCTGACTAAACTTTAAGGAGTCTCGTGCTACACATTTGCACATGCACCGCCCTGACTGGATCATTTGCATGCACACTAATGAGCTAACACAGCAATCGACAATTGACGTAAATGTAAATTGATATCAAAGCATAATCTCACATTTGGCTAATTTTCTACTATCAAAATGGGTTGCGATTTGGCTTCCGGATTCATGTGAGAGATGAGATTAGCACCAGTAGAATGTATCTACTCCAAGCCTTCAGGGGGCACTGTGGCAGTGATATGCTATTCTCTTTCTGATTTCTATGCATCATCAGTATTTTGTTGCTGCTTTTTAAGGAGAGAAAACTACTGGGTTTTGCCAGAGTTTGAGGCTTTGGCACAGTTCTTTCATTTTAGCTGTAGCAGCGGTAAACAAAAGTACCAACATGTGACAAATATGCAGCACAACAAGATGACAACACTGCTACATCCAGAGAGCACTAATGTTAAATGTTAAACAGATTTGTGTCTTCCTGAATAAATTCAAGGTAAAAAGACGAGACACACTCCAATGGGATGTCATTGGCGTCTCTGGGATGTAGCTGATGTCTTGGCATGTAGGTATCATCCATGGCTGATTAATAACTGACCGAAAATGGCAGTGACAGCACCAGCAGCACTGTGACAATGCTGCTATCCATAAAACTAATGATAACCCTGCAGCACCCGGGGGTTTGAAAATTAGTCCCCATAAATAAAATATCGGCAAACTGCACAGAGCATTCTAAGAAGTGATGAATGAAAATGGAGTTAAAAAAGACCATTAAAATTTAAAGCGGAGCCATTCTAAGTGAGTTTTAGTCAAACCTGTTGTTCGTGGACTAAATCCATTACCGACTGGGACTTTGCCGCCTCGCTGCTCCTAGTGGCTGATAGATAGGACTGCTGCTCATTGCCCGTTTCTTGTTGCCCACACCCAGACGAGGGAGTGATGGATGATTGGTTGAGGACAGCTGCTGCCTTGCCTCTCAGGGGCGTCACTCATAGAAGAGGGGCAAGTTGGCCAGAGCAGGGAGTGCAAAACTGGAGAGAATGCCCCAAATAAATAAGTCTCTGCGTGACTCCTTACACCATAGAGCAGGGGTCACCAATGCGGTGCCCGCCGGCACCAGGTAGCCCACAGGAACCACGTGAGTAGCCCACAGGCCTGTTCTAAAAATAGTACAAGTGGATTTTTGTAAAAATGTTACATAATTGATTACTTGTTCAAAGACTAGTAAAAATGGAACATAATGGTTTCCTTTGAAATGTTGCAGAAGTGATGATTTGAAAATGAATCAATGGTGGTCATTTTTGTCACTATATTACAAAACAATTACATTACATCTTCATGAATTTGCAATCTTATATATGTCATTTTTCCCCATCACGCTTAAAAAGAGTCCATGAATGTATATTTAAATGAGGAGGGGGTCCTCTCTATGAAGGCCGCAATGTTTTTACAGTCGTAAAAGTGGACGTTTTAAATATCTATTGAGTTTTAATGACAACTGACGTCCACCATATGTTCTCCTGCATGTTGAAAAATTACATCGCCAGTTCCCTTATTAACTATCAGCCTCCAAGAACACGATCATCTGCTGCTGGTTTTCTGGAGGTTCCCAGCAGCAGTCGAAGGAAAATTGGGGATGCAGCCTTTATTACCTACGCTCCTAAGCTCTGGAACTCACTGCCTTTCCATATCAGGGAGGCCAACTCAACAAATAGTTTCAAAAGTAAGCTAAAACATATCTATTCACACTAGCCTTTAATTAGCTTTCAAATAGTATTTAACACTGCCTGGATAACTTTTCATATTACTACTGATCTTAAGCTGTTGAACTACATGTTTTAATTAAGTTAACTATTTATGCATTTATTACTGTTTTACCACTGTTTCACTGATGTCTATTGTTAAATCGGCTGCAAACACTGTAGATTGCAGAGCTGGGGACTGAGTCGTGGTGGAAACCTCCGACAGGATCGATCTTAAGGCAGAGTTTTGGTGTGTTTCTCTGGAAAACCTGGGCTGGATTTTTCAGCCCAATTCAAGGGGACTGTGTGTGAGCCTTCCACCTTGAGAAGACGTTCTGGGCATTTTTAAAAGATATTTGTCAGTGGATGAAAAAGAGCAGCTGTCTGACCTCTTTTCCAGGAGAGGTATGCACCTCAGTATGGTGTGTGCGCAGGAACAGATCATCCTTAAAGGTGACTGTTATTAAAGGTTTCAGAGCCAGAGACAAGAGGTCCAAGCCCAAATCTCCAACATGGCAAGTTTAAACTTTGCCAAGCTTCAAAATGTTATTCTTCTTAATTATTATTTCATCTCTTTCAAATCTGTCACATTCTAAATGCTCTTATGTTCCTTTTAATGTTCCTTCTTTTATGCTCTTATGTTCCCATTTAATGCACAATGTTATTGTCAAGCACTTTGAGCAGCAATATTTATATGAAATGTGCCATACAAATAAAGTTTATTATTATTGTTATTATTATGTTCAGAAGGGTAAAGTGATGGATACTACATGCAACTTCACCTCCTGACCTTTAAGAGAAATGAAGTGTTGTAACTTTAGAATTTCCTACCCTGCTCAATCACTGTTAACGATTCTTCATGATTCTTTCTTCTAATTAAAGTTAAACTGTGCAATTTTGTTCTTTCAGAAGTGTGTATCAAACTGGTGCTCAAACTGGTGGTCTAAGAAAGTTTGCCGAGGTTTTCTGTTATTCCTCTCCTGCTGATTGAAATAACAACATCCTTAGCTGCTCAGGTCAAATGTGAGGACCCAACTCAGACCAGCCCAAGCCCATATGAATCCAAACTTGGACTGCAGGTGGACCTCTTGTGCCGATATTTGTGGATTTCAGATGGACTGGTACTGATACAAGGTGCAGTGTGTACGATTTTGGTCCATTTTGTCACAGTGTCAATCGAAAAAGAATTACAGATATTTTGTCAAATGTATAATCTGCCATGATCCTGCTCTCTCTCCTCTTCCCCTCCCTTCCTGCTCCACTCTCCAGCCACACCCACACCTCACAGCTGCCTGTCTTTGAACTCATCATCACACCCTTCATAAGCCTCTGCCATTGCCAGATTGTTATGTCTCAGTACAAACTCTCCAGCATTCTGTATCCTGCCTACCCAGTTTTGATCCTGTTTGTTCCTGACTATTCTCTGTCTCCTGCACTTGGTGACCTGACCCGTGAGCTGTGCCCTGACTCCGATCACTGCCTGTTCCTGCCTGCCTGCCTACCTGCCAAAGTAAAGCTTGCTAAACTCATTGCTGACTGCTGCCTGTGTGTTCTACACTTGAGTCCTCGCGACCCTCGTAGCATAGTCACCTCAATGTATGACTTGCTTTTTACATTACTCTTAAATGAGCCCTTTGATGTGTGGTTACCAGGAGTGGATCCTCACTAGCGAGGCACCCATGCTTTTACAATAGCCTAGATTGGACGTGCACAGCATCTTTTAAGCTTGAATGGCAATCGAGGGCTATCATAGGTTCTCCTACATGCTGGAATGGGAGGGGTGAGGTGGTGCTGTAAATTCATATATATAAATCATATTACAAACTGTACCTTAAATTGTCTGCCGCTTGTTTGAAATCAGGTTGCAGGACAGGGGCTGTGACCCAAGTACCTTTGCACCTAACTCTATTAGATCTTTCCCGTGGATGGTGAGTACACAGGACTGAAGGAGGCATACAAGGGGTAACATGGGGTTAAGTATCTTGCCCCAGGATACTTTAGCATGTCGGATACGTAAGGCTGGTATTGAACCTACAACCGTCTAGTTCTAGGAAGAATCCTCTCAGCGGTAGCCCCCCCCCCCGCCCCAAGTATTCCATTATGAGGAGTACACAAATAAGAGAATTGTTGTCCAGACGAGCGCTTCCAGTCACAGCCACAGTGATATGTCATGCTGTGTTCCTGTGCGCTGACGTCATGTCTTCATAACAAATGCACAGGGAGCAAATAAACAGCAGATGTCCCTCAGAGAGGTCAGTCAGAGCCGGACACATACACATACACACACACACACACACACACACACACACACACACACACACACACACACACACACACACACACACACACACACACACACACACACAGAAACATGCACAGGCTTAGTAAGACAAAAGGACATTTGCTGATCATAGTGAGTGAGAGCCTTCCTTCAGCTGCATGTTACTCCTCCATGCCTGTGCCCTCATGAACCCCCATGTGTCCCCATGATGCAAGAATCACATATTCAAGGCACATGCTGGCAAAGTAGGTGGCATCGCTTGAAAAATGCAGCCCCCCAGCTGCCTCCATACACTTAGCACTCATTAACATTGAGTCGCTTTCCTTCACAGGTAGGTGGCAGTTCATTTGCAAATCTCACCCATACTGCAGTGAGCACTTTGTCTAATCTTCCATGCGCTCACTCTCCCCAGAGGTTTCCACAGTGGCGACAACAGCAGCCGGCGCTGATCTGGGGCGTGGCAGGCTGCATCGTGCACACAATGGGAACAACACCACCTCACATCCACATGCAGCCGCTATCCCCCTCACCTCAGAGCACGTCATCTTTGTTCGAAACTGCACCGTCAGCTGTTTCATGTGTAATCGAAAACAATGGAGCATGTACCTGTGGCATAGAAAAACAAAGGTGTTATTGCAGGAGAGAGCATAAATAATTGCAAAACTGACAATTCCAGTGATCCCAAAAGACGCAAAGGGCTCCTGGATGTGTTGTGGAGCTTCTATGGGCCCAGATGAAAAGATAGAACAGTTTCATTTGGGTCAGGTCATTGGTGCAGCCGGAGCCCCAGAGTGCGTTAGAATGGGCTGAAATAACATTCTAAGACGAGGCAAGGAGCTGAGTTGAGTGCAGTTGTGGCCCTGTAGTGCTTTTATCATGCCCTGTGGATCCTTTGGGTTCATTAAGCAGTTTGGGGTTTGTGTCAGCAGCCTCTCCACAACCTGCCATGACATGAGAAAAATGCTTTTGAAATGGAAAGAAAAAAAGAAGGGAGTACTACAGGTAATGCCAGTAGGAAAGCCTTAAAGGCACTTTCACTAAAAGCTATTTCCAGGGTGGAAAGGTAGTAAACTGTGTGGAGGCTGGAGACGGAGAGTAGAACACACACACAGACACACACACACACACGCACACATATATATGCATATATTTATTGGTGTTTTACATAACATGTCAATATACATGAAATAGACTCATTCATACTTGCATGGACTTTGCATCCATATGAAATGAAATATCAAAGTCACAAAAATAAGGTAGGTGTTCCAAAATAAGGGAAATAAAGATTTCTAAGTCAAATTCTCCTTCTCTATAATGTTCATATAAGGTTCCCAAAGATGGAAGAAGTCTTTTGCACTTGCCTTTAACGATTCATGTTGAGTCCACATCAGCAACGATGGTGGTTCCATATGTTTCCAGTGTAGAGCTATAGCTCTCAGAGCCTGAAGTAATCCAACTTTTAGAATTGTTGTCCGTGTTTGTGTATATGTAGAGTCCTTTGGGTATATCCCAAGTACACATAACCTGGCATTGAAAGGTACAGTGGTATTAAACATATCTGACAAACACCCAATAACATCCTTCCAGAATGTTTGTATCGTGAAACATTCCCATAGACGGTGAGAGCAGAGCATATGTATGGTCTTAACATCACTGGGTCAAAATTATATACAATATATATATATATATATATATATATATATATATGTATACTATATAGATGTGTGTGTGTGACTTCGTTGTATATCCTGAATAGTTTCAGTATAATGAAAAGAACTTCGAGTTGTCGCCTGGCACAAAGTTTTAATGATGGATATTCTGCTCGGGAACAAACTCGACATGTTCTACTTTTATCAAACCCCAGACTGACTGTTGCTTCTGAGAAGCCGTGTGTGCCAGTGATCACAGAGAATGTGATTTAAGGTGATGATATGCAGAGGTGCCGTCCTCGTCTGGCAGACGGCTGCTGCTACTGCTGCTGCTGCTGCTGCTGCTGCTGCAGTGTGGTATGAAAGCCCTCCCTTCGGCAGTGAGCAGGCTTAGCTATGAGCGCAACCCCTCCGACTTAGAATTCACCAGATATGGAGTTGGTCCATTGGCGCACAAGACCCAGCGCCTCACAGCTTCAGGTGGTTCCACTTATTTTACTGTTCCATTGTTATGGCAACATTCCCTGAAAGAGATCTAGTAGTTTGGAATAGGCCAAAAAGCTGTGCAGGGTTTGTAAGTTTACCGCTGAACAAGAAACGTTTTTGGTGTCACAGGAAAGAAAATCTAATGTATGATTATATTTTTCTTAGTCTACATGACATGTGTCAAACTAATGCATACATTGCCCATTAACTCTAATTAATTACATATGCCACTTTTTATATGTAGCAATATATTCACTGTGTTTACATTTTCACATATATGTAAATGCATATACAATATTTGAAACTTGAATAAATGATGATAAAGTATGGAGACAGTTATTTTACAATGTGTTATGTAGTAATCACATTTAGTCCCACAACTGCCACTTGAGAGCAATCATCATGCTGATGTGGCCCCCGGTGAAAATAAGTCATGGGTTCAAATCCCAGCTCCACCACCAGATATATGTTGCTTTGGAAAGGAGCACCTGCCAAATTTGCTGATGTTGTTACATTGTAAAAATTGGTCAACAGTTAGAAAATGAAACATTTTAAGAAGGGGTTGGCAGTGGCTCAGTGGTAAGAGCAGTCGCCTTTGGAAGTAGAGGTCAGTAGTTTGAATCTCGCTGCAGTAGTGTCACTGGCCCAAGCCTGAATGGCCCGGTGTACACTGGTAGAAATAGAGCACGACCCCCACTTTGGATATGTGGTTGCAAATGGCATGGCACTGCGACTTTGCAGTTACATTGATTAAAGGTGCAGTGTCTAGAATTTGGTGACATCAAGAGGTGAAGTCGCATGTTGTATCTATCACCTCAGCCTCGCCCTTCTGAACATGGCAGAGAACCTATGTTAGAATTCAGTTGTCATTAAAACTCAAAAAGATGTTTTGTTCGTCCACTCAGGGGTAATAAAAAAACATGGCAGCCCCCGTAGAGAGGACCCACTCCTCATGTAAATATAGATAAATGGGCTCATTTTTTGTGTAATCGGGAAACAAATAATACATTTAGGTGATGAAAATGTCAGTATGTCATTGTTTTGAAATACTTTTAGAAGTGACAAATATGAACAAAATCCTACACACTCCCCCTTTAAGAAAATAACAAACCCTGAATATAATATATTGGGTCTACATATATGAAAAATATACCTCTGTTCCATCTGGCACGTGGGAATAAACCAATGAAGATAAAATGCTATGAGTTCGACTGAAAGTTGCAAAGGCTGAAAGGCGAAGTGGTTCAGCTTTAGGACAAAATAAAGAACCGTCCTCAGAGGCTCTGATGGACAACTCTGTTAATACGTGGACTTGGTGAGTTCATTTTCCTCTTCACCTCCACAAAATGTGTATTATTAGACTCTGCTGGACTGGACAACACGTGGCGGCGTTTATAAGGTCATAGATAAGTACTATAGGAGTCTTGGTTCACAGTGTGTTATCTGACCTTGCCTCGTACCTGTGGTGTGAGGGGGGTGTTATTGCCTCTGCTCTCTGCTGACGGGCTTTCGGCCCTTGTCTCGCACAGAATCACGCACAGCTTCAGTTCTGCTCAGTATCAGTTGGGATGAGTAGTCGCCAAGCTGCTGAGCTGTATCCACAGTTACTCAGCATGGTGATTCAGCAATCTCAGTCTATCAGTATTTCGGGGTTTCGGGTTCAGATGGTGGATATCCATGCTTCGTCTCCAGTTATATTTACAGCAACTCCTTTTCACCCAGGGCTGCATCAGCATTATGGTTGCTATGAGGGGGCTGGTTTTAATTGTGGGACTAAATGTAATTACTACTTAACCTAGTGTTTATCATTTATTCAAGTTATACACATTGTATATGCATTTACATACATGTGCCATGAGTTTGACACATGTGCTTTACAGTGTCTTTAGTGTTGAACGGTCTTAACACAAAGAGCTTTAGCACCAAACAACATTTCGGCTCATTTCTACCGCTATCAATGCAGTTCAATGAAGAGCCGGTGATCAATGCATATGGGTCCATGTGTTCCACCTGCACCATTCTCCACACAGATTGTTTATCTGCGGCCAAGCAAAGCCTGCTCAAACATGACTGGTCAAACATGAATCATTTTGCATAAACACATGGGGAAACTGTTCATAGAGATACACTAATACAGTAGCTCATGAATTCACAACTGTACCAACAAAAAATTATAAATGTCAGAGCCACCAGTGGCTAAATCTGAGCATGTTCCAGTTAGATTTGTGATACAACCTCAAATCAATATTTAATGTTCATTTTTTTGCACCGTCTCCTCCTGAACCATTGCAAATTGGTGGCCGGATTGCCAGACACAGCCCTGGCACATGCTGCAGTCAAATATACGACTGCCGGACAAGTTAAGTCACAACTCATCACTTCCCTGCACTTCCCTGGAAGAGACAGGTCATCCTGTGGTCCTGACACAAACATGAATCCTCCCCAAACCAAATAAAGCCGTCTCCAAGCACATCAGCCGGCCTGCAGGCGGGCAGGTGTTCTGAGTTGCCGAGGCCGTTTGTTTTCCTACCCAATAAAAGAGGCCACAGAAAAATATCTGCAGTTAACGGGAAACAAGGTTGTGCAACAACAACAACAACAACAACAACAACACACACACACACACACACACACAAAGAGATAATAAATACTTCACAGACTACCCACAGCAAAGTTAGTTGACTTTGCCTTCACAGTCTTCGGCTTTAATCGTGACTCTGAGCCGTTTGTTTAAATGTCTGCACATAGTAAGTAGTTATTCACTGTTTGAGGCAGGGATTGGATCTGATGATTTGATCTCACCAATAAAAACATGAAAACTTAGAAGTACATAAATTTGCCTGTGTTGGTCAGAAACAAGAAAACACAGGAAGCAGGCATATCAACAAAACAGCAGCCATATGTGTTTACTGCAAACCACACTCTTATGTTGCACCTTTGCACTTGTTTACTCACTTATATCTTTGAATGTGCATGCTTGAAGTATTTGTCGAAACTGGCTTTGTGGCTGTTTTCTATTTACGGCACATGGGTCAAGGTCACGTTGGCTTGTGATTGGTTCCCCCGGTGACGTGTGGGTGGGAGGCAGGAGAGGTTGTGGTTGTAGAGGTGATGAAGTGTTGTTGAATATGTTATCCGTTTGCATCCACCCCTCAGATCCAACCCACACATCATAGTGACAAGTGCTACTAATAGAAACATGCAGCTAAACTTGAATCCGCTTATAGACTGGATCTATATAAAGATGGATGTAGCACCCATGACATCACCCATAGGGTTCTGCAGAGTGCTTATGAGGCTAGTGGTGGGCAGTTCACTCATCGCCATCTTCCCGATGCCTTACTCATCCTGCTTCCTGGTTCATCCAAAAACGGGCAATGAGGGTTAGACCCACTTTTAGAGCCAGCCTCAAGTGGCCACCCTGTGAACTGCACGTTTTTGGCTCTTCTGTCAGCCGCAGAGGTTGCTCCTTGGTCCATTTCCTAGAGTGGATCCATTGGAGCAACTATCAAATTGAGATAGAGATTGCAGTTAACAAGGAATGTGTGTCCAGTGTGTAAAATATAGCTGAAAGTATTTCTCTTTGCAGAAACTGCAATTGAAATAATCAAAGTATACTGTAGTGTATAAACATGTATAAACTGTTGTTTTCATTATCCCTTTTCATTTTCTATAAATTAAGCCTCCATGTTACACTACCATGTTATTACCTTAAGTTCTCCTAAATGCATGGAGGGAAAGCGAGGGGTGGGATGTATTGAGCTGCAACATTCAACTTCATCTCTAAATGGTGCACATTGTGCCTTTAAATCTGCATCTTATACAGAAACATAGGGATTTTGCAGATATTTTTAATACACCCCTCTGTGTACGCTGTGGTCGCTTTTTGGCCCCTGACTTAGAAGAATCCCAGATCCACATTTGCATTAAAAGCCAAATGTACAAATCAATGAAGTCAAATTGACATGAAAGTAGTAGTTGAGTAGTTTAGAGTGTAGACAGTCGACGTCAATCTCAAGTAGCTGTAGTGTGTGAACTGACCTTGTCTTTGCACCAGGCTCCACAGATGACTGACAACAGACCCAGACCCAGAGAAGCATCCATGAGTTGCATCATCTGCATCCCTACCATGCGTCTTCAGATGTCTGGCCAAGGAGAAGCCGCCTCAGCCATCGCACTATAAAGGTTAGTGTGATGTATGTGCTTGATAATTTAGTATGGCCTTCAGAAGAATGATATAAAAACTGAAATTGTCCTCGATAAGAAAAAAAAAGGGCCAGGGATTTACCCTTCCTGCACGTCTCCACACTCTGCCCTAATGCCTCTTCTCCACACCCTGATACTGGAGTGCTCAGCCAGGGGATTGGCTGCCCATGCAGCGCCCTGCCTGTCCATTGATCAGGGCCTGATCGGGGCTTAGTGCAACCGGCGCTGGAAACCTCAAATGAGGTGCAGCACAAATGCATTCATCTTCATCAGAGGAGCGCTGGATAAAGTATCGGGGAGTTTTTGTGCTACAGAGATGTTGTTTTTTTTTTTACGGGTAAAGCGCTGGAACTATGTTTTTATATTTTTGCCTCCATCAGGACCTCCTCCGAGAGCCATATCACTGTCACATCACAGTTGTGACTCAGGGGTTAGCGTGGTCGTCCTATAGTCAGAGGCCAAGTCGTTTGATCACGGTCATCCCCGTGACACGCTGAAGTGTCCTTGGGCAAGATAGTGAGGCCTGATGCTCTCTAAGATGCTGTGTATAGATGTAGATGCACTGTATGAGTGTGTGTGTGAGTGTTAGAGTGGTCATCAGGATTCAAAAACAGACCATTTAGCATTTACATCACGTCCCTGCAGTAATACATACTTATGTGTTGGATCTCAAGCTTATGAATGTATTGGAATGAATTTACAGAAACTTCAAAGGTGCAGTGTGTGCGATTTGGTGATATCTGCTGGGGAAGTTTCATATTGTATCCATCACCTCACCCTTCCCATTTGAGCATGCAGAATAACCCATTGTAGCCCTCAGTTTTCATTAAAGCCCAAAAGTTGTTTAGTACTACTCTACTCTGGGCTATTGCAAAAACATGGCGGCCTCTGTAGGGTGGACCCATGCATGGTGTAAATAAACATTAAAGGGCTCATTTTAAAAGCAAGTCATCCATTATGGTAATTTTACATTTGTAAAAATGTCTACATAATTGTTTGGTAATTCTATTTCAATTCTATGACAAAAATGTACCAAAATGTTACAGGAGTAAATGGAACAAAATAAAACATTTAGGTGATTATAAAGATTCATTAAAATGTCCATGTAATTGTTTTAAAATATTTTTAGAAATGACCAAAATGACTGAAATCGTACGCATTGTACCTTTAGGCTCTTATTTTTTACACCATCTATAAATCAGCGCTCCATCCGGCACCTCGGTGACCGGGTGAAAACACAGCCAGGCTGGTGATGAAACATGAGATGGTTTCTATGCTGTGCACCGGTCAATACAAAGGAGGAGAGCGACGGTGTGAGCTCGGACAGAGAATCCTGGATTTACTCTGAGTGGAGTAATTCATTAAAGTCCTGCTTGTGCCCATTTATCATAATCAGTCAAAGGGCAGTGGGGCCAAAAGAGCAATTTAGAGCAGTGCAGAGTAACGCTGTGGCTGAGTCTGTAATACGTTTCAGGGAGATGATATAAGGCATTATTGCACCTCGGAGTACAGTTTGTGTCAGAATCTAATGAATCATTCATTAGGCTCATTGATATCTCGCCTATAGGCACCAAATCTGTCCACAGGTTAAAGCTAATAAGAGTGTGAAAAATGGTTAATTAAAGGTGCAAGATTTGGGGTGTTTGTGTCAAAAAACAATTATACACTGACATTTACATGAATTTATAATCGCCTCAATGTTTCATTTTTTCTCCATTACCCTTAAATGCGCCCATAATGTTTATTTCCATCAGGAGCGGATCCTCCCTATGGGGGCGGCCATGTTTTTACAGTAGCCTAAGTGGACAAACTAAGCATCCTTTGAGTTTTATTGACAGCTGCAGTCTACCAAAGGTTTTCTTGCCTGCTTGGAAGGGTGAGGGTGAGGCGAACACACAACTTCACCACTAGATGTCAACAAATCGTACACACTGCACCTTTAGAGGCAAACACACGAGTACACGGAGAGTAACAGAGATCAGACGACAAGAGCATACAGAGGTGAACTTTCAGTTGCCTCCTCGCTGAATGACAGCACAAACTTTTCAGTTAAGCTCGGGAAGCAGCACAAACTGTTATCATGGCGGTAACAATATTCTGCGGACGCTATATAATTGGCAGCCGTTTGCTCTGGGCAGTCTTCGGAACTCAACACTATTGATTGTGAGCAACACTAGATGCCCGAGTTGGATGAGCAATGAGCAGTGAGAGGGATAGAACTGATGAGTGTGCCACGAGGGGGTTGTTTGTCTTTCGGCCAGGGAAATGTGTCAAGATGCACAAACCTCAAAATCCATCAGGATCCAGCTGTCAAACACACAACGTGTTCATTAATGTGCATCGGACACGTGCACATGTCCAGGAGAATGATTCTGTGTTTGCCTTAAGACTTAAAGGAAACCTCAACATATCACTTACTGATTACCTGTTACAACGAATCACCTGTTATTTCCTCATATCCGTGCTGGTCCCTGAAGGTCAGCTCACAACATGTCATAAGACACAATAATGTCTCACAAAACACGCCATTAAAGAAACACGACCCGCATTTCACAAAACACAAGACATGTTCACAAATCGCAACAGGAACATCAGAAAACACAATATCACAACAGAAAAATATATCTATCTATATCTATTTATATCTATATCTATTAAAAATATATAAAATAGAAATTTCATAAAACATAATATCTCAGAAAACACATTTCACAAAATATAACCTTACAATGTTTCACAAAACAATACAAATGTGTGACATTTCATAAAACACGTTGAAAACATGTTTAACAAAACGCTATAGTGATAAACAATACACTGCAACATTTCATAAAATGCGTTGAAAGCACTGTTTTCACAAACTACAAAGGCATTTCAAAAACATGAACTAGAACGTTTCAGAAATCACAACCTCTTACAAAACGTTAGTGTTTTCACAAAACAGTATACTGCAACATTTCAGAAAACACATTGAAAGCTGTTTTCCCAGAATGCTAAAGCATTTCAAAAACACGATCTACAACGTTTCACAAACTGCCGCAACGTACCACGATGTTGAGTGACATGTTGACGTTGTGCTAATCATGAGAAAATGAAAGACTCTGTTACTGACACCTCATAAACCAATATACAGATAACAACTGTGGCGAAATAAGCATCTCTGATCATTTCCAGTCTGTTTCCTCGTCACGTTGGCTCATACCACACACCGTGAACGAAGGAACGGCCCACAGTCCCAGTAGACTTGCGCTGCAGCTTCAGTGCTGCTGCTGCTGCTGCTGCTTCTTAGATCTTCAGGACTTGGGCTATGTTTTGCCCCACTTACATGCAGTAGCTTTGTGAATTAACAAGGCTTCACAATAAAGCCTGCTTGTGCTGCAGCAGATAGCAAAGCCTTCCTGTGGGTCTGAATTAGTGTTCTTGGACTAGTACCCAGAGTCCCTGCAGCCAAAGGAAGCCAGCATAACATACAAAAGGGGAAAAAAAAAGAAAAACAAATCTATGCTGCCTGACACCAGCAGAGGGCGGTGTTCTCAAGTCAGGGTGAGCCTGACAGTGTCAGCTGAGCCCACCGGAGCCTCCGATTGCTCCTCTGCAGCCACACCCTGAGGAACAAACACATCAACAACAACTTGATGACAATAATGTAGCCTGCATAACTCAGTTTATTGATCCAGTGTTGTCACACAATGCTTCATCTGAGATTCTGTTCTAGTCTCAAGACTCTAAATTACACAAAATCCAGCACTTAATAAAAACACATTAAAGGGGCAGTGTGTAAGATTTGGTGACCATAGGGGTGAAGTTGCATGTTGTATCCATCACCTCACCCTCACCCTTCTGAACATGTAGGAGAACCTATAGACTTCAGTTGTCATTCAAACTTAAAAAAAATTAAAGTTTAGTATATTCACTTTTACCACTGTAAAAACATGGCGGCCCCCGTAGAGAGGACCCCCTCTTCATGTCAATATACATTAATGGGCTCATGTTAGGGTAATGGGAACGGCCTCCCTCCTGTGTGGCAAGTTTGTAAAAGCCTCTCAGTGAGGCTTTGTGGAATAGTCTGAGATGAATAATCCACTTCCACTGACTTTTGATATCCATCCCTGAGGGCTTTCCCCCCCTCTTTTCATTAAAGTTCTATTTTCTCCAACTCGTTTTGTAGAGAAGGTGATGAGGCAGAATCCTTAAAGGTGCAGTGTGTAGGATTTGGCGACATCCTCTGTTGAAGTTGCATATTGAATCCATCAAGCTCAAAAGATGTTTAATATGTCCACTCTGGGCTATTGTAAGAAAACATGGCGGCCCCGATAGGGTGGACCTGCTCCTGGTGTAAATATATATTAAAGGGCTCTTTTTAAATGGTTTTACGGCTATGTAAAAAGTCATACCTACATTTGTAAAAATCTCCATTTATTATTGTTTTGGAATTCTATTTCTGTAGATCGACCCGACATAAATTGACCGAAATGTTACACACGGCACATTTTTAAAATTCAAATCAATGCAGGATTGAATGTGTAGCTTAATGAGTGTGCTTCACACACCGTGTTGGTCACTGGGATGTTTTACACGGTCGCTCATTATGAAGAGACAGACATGTTTACAATAAAAACAGATTAGACCTGCGGACGTAGAAAAGTAAACAATGTGACCTAAGGGACTCAACATGTTACCCAGGGGTTGATACTGTATATTGAATCATACAACACTGACTCGCATGTGTGTAAGCACTCTTGTGTCCACGTCCTCCAGCTCCACATTTAGCCTTCCTAAACAGTCTCGTAAACGGACGCCTCTGGCTGTGGAGCCACCAGGGGGCCCCAAAACTCATGCACTGCTCCATGATGTAACAGGAGCAAAAGTGCTAAATGCTCGATGCTAAATCGAGGACGCTAACTCATATTGACACTAGGACGAGCAGTTACTCTTATATTTGATCTAAACTTGCAATAGTTGTGAACATATAGTGTATGTACTGCAGGATTGTAATTGGGAGGGAGTGCCCCCTTCCCTCTGTGAGAGACACGTTTATGAGTTGAATTGTAAAAATAAAACAAAAGTAATATGACTAATAACATTTATGTCAGTTATCAAGTTAGGTGCTTTAAAAAAATACATTTATGGAAACACTTGCAGTTCAGAAACTCACCTTCCTCTCAAGAATCTTCCTCCTTCCAGTTTCCTCTCCTCCCACCCTTGTTCCTTGGACTTGTTTTGGGGACGTCGGGAGCTGTCCCTTGGGGAGGGGGGTTCTGTCACTGTTCAGTGATCCAACTCCCAGTACTTTTCCATTGATCCTGCCTCAGCTTCGCTCAACCTACCAGCCACGCCCACCTTATAAGCCAATTCTGCTCACCTGTGCACACAGCTGCTTCTCCTCTAATGCAGTCAGCCCAGCAGCATTTAATCACCAGCTCCACTCTCACTCTGGGCCAGATCGCTGTTTCCCATGCAGGACTCTCCAGCGTTCTCTTGTTTGTTTGACTTCCCGGTTCCGACCGTCGGCCGTCCCTGATTCTCCTGCTTTGTCTGCCTCCTGCCAATTGACTCAGCTTTCAGTTTTTTGACGAAAGATTTCTGCCTTTGCCCTCCTGATTCCCGTTTTCCTTGCCTGAGCTAAAGAAAAGCTTTGGAACTCTCTCTTGTGGTCCTCTGTGTTTTGTGCTGCGATTGGGTCCTCACTACACCCGTTCCAGGAAGCAGGAGGAGTTAGGCATCGGCATGATGGCCGAAACCTACGTCCATCTTTACATACAGTCTTTAGTAATGACCCATGAAAATGTAAGATCGACCGTGACGTGTATCATACCTTCAGTATTAGTTGTCTCTATGAGCTTGACTTGTTGAATGGGATAAAGTGAGTCACATTAATGCTACAAACATGGAGGATACACGCAGGCAAGGCCATCCTGAATTGACAGGTCACAGAACCATCTGAGAAGTGACATGCGAAAAACCATATTTTTGGTTTTTCACCCGAGAAAATTTGAACCAAGAGCACGTCATGTCAAATCTGTTCAAACTTGTTTACTGGAAAAAGTGACAGGATCCGTTCTATAAATAGTCCACCGACTTACACTGCAAGGCAGGGGGCCCAATCTGATGTTGCCTCGGGGCCCCCAGATGTTTGGAGCCGGCCCTGTCTAACTCTAACCTCCTCCAAATGTATTTTACTTTATGGTAAATACAATTTGTGGCTTCAGGGGAAAAGCAATCATTTTTAAATAGACATACACAAACACAAGTGTCCCTCAGCACCCCCTGCCTGTGAGTGGCTTTAACAGCAAGGCAAACAACTTCCAAAATTATCTAATTATTTTATTTCTGTACAAAGTTTAAATCTGTGTACATTTTATACATTGTCAGTCTGACTCTAAAGAGGGCACAAGTGACAAAGATTATTTTTGAGGAAAAAGTCTGAGGAGCAAATTCTATAAGTGATATTTTTTTTAATCAGTTGGATTTCATTTAATTTTTGATCAAAAACTGAATGAATAAAATACATTAGAAGTTGTAGAAATAGTTCCTCTCCTTAAAAAAAACATTCGATTTTTTCTCTCTCCCTCACTCTCTCACTCATTCCGCTCTCGACAGCAGCCAACCTCCACAATTTCCACAACAAATTGGCGTCACGAACAAGATCCCAACATAACTACGGCATTGGTAAGTGAACAAATTTCCTTTCTCTGAAATGATGATTTTGTCACTACCATGTCCAAACAAAGTTAAAAAAAACTAGTAAGTGAACTCAGAGTCTGCCCAGCTGGCCGGTCAAATGGTTGCAAGTGTAAGGCAGGACTTTTAAGTGTCCTTTGGAAACCTGGGCTGGTTTTGTCAGTCCGATTAGAGAGGACAGTGTGTGAGCCTTCCACCTTGAGGAGACGGAATTTGCCAGTGGATGTGCAAGAGCAGCTGTCTGATCTCTTTTCCAGTAGGGGTGTACACCTCTGGTAAACTGAGTGTAGGTTGCGCGCAGGAACAGGTCGCCTTCAGGAGGCGCTGTTCACAAAGAACACACCCAAACTAGTTAGGGGAATTGTAGCTTGAAATTTGGCCAGAGGATCTAAGGATGATGCAATGATGCAAGATCTAACAAATGTGAATTATAGATAAGAGCTGTTGTGAGAAGAGAGTAAGAGCTCAGGATGCTGTTGCAGTAGAGCTAATTTGTGCACAAAGGGGTTGAGTTTTAATGTGTATGTTTGAATTTTGCATTGTTAAATAAGATAACCATGGGTAATCACCAGTCCACAAGATGTGAATCTTTGCATACAACTGTTAACACTCCTGCAAGTCCTAGAGTAACAAAACAAGCTCAGAATACACCCGCATATCGTACAGACACCAACAACCAAGCAAACTATGTTACACATGATTAAAACTATACATCCAATCCAAACACTCCAGACACCCCTGCATATCCTAACATTTTTGGACCCAACACACTCACAGGGCAGGTTGGGAGAGCTAAAGGATGAAACTTTGTGATTCCATTTACCACTTATCGGCTCCTTTGACGCAGAGAAACTTTACCTTGTTGCTGCTAAAATCAATCCACCCGCAGAGAATCCAAATTGGGATTTGTCATACATGAGTGAATGCATGAGAGTGTGGTATGCATATGGAAAGGAGAGAGGTGAATCAGTGCGTGGTGATTGGGTAGATGAGGGGTGGAAGAAGTTCCTAGAACAGGTGTCAGCAGAGGTTTGGATGCCCCAGTTGCCTGGATTGGCTGGCTATAACAAATGTTGCTGCTATACATAAACGCCATGGCATGGATGGTCCTGCTAATGCTAAAGTCCCACTATCTCTGAACAGTAATGATTTTATTCACTTTTTTAATGACAAAAAAGAAAAAATCAGAGATAGAATTAATCATCTCCTCCCCCCTCATATCAGCAAAACACAGTCCAATATTACTAATTTAGATCCAGTGGTGGCTCCAGATGTATATTTAGACAAATTTAATTCCATAAGCCTTACTGAGCTGATCTCACTGGTCTCCTCCTCCAAATCAACAACATGTCAGTTGGACCCTATACCAACTAGACTCCTTAAAGAGGCCTTCCCACAAATTTGTTGTACCATATTAGACCAAATTAACATTTCATTACTGAGTGGCTACGTCCCACAGGCCTTTAGACTAGCAGTAATTAAACCGTTACTTAAAAAGCCCACCCTCAACGGTGGCATCCTCAGTAACTACAGACCGATCTCTAACCTCCCCTTTATATCAAAGAT
>JAFBJT010111832.1:80915-88415 GCA_016785325.1 Chascanopsetta lugubris
CTGCCCCTCAACACCACACTCACACACACACACACACACACACACACACACACACACACACACAAATTGAGGCAAAAGCATGTGCACCCTAACTCTCAGAGAACAAAGCGCTCGCGCGCCTGCGTGAATCAAACACACCCATGACATCATATCCATAGAAAGCTGAGGGGAGATTATGCCGATTGTGTGTTACGTAACGCCCGGCGTGTAATATGCATCATGAGATTACGTACATGAGATTCATGGGGATTATCTAAAGCTATAGTTCGGGGGATTGGTCCAATTGCCAGATCTGGATGGAGAGCGCCTCTCGGCGCATTGTTGCGCTGCAGCGCTGCGACACACGGGCTGTGACGCGAGCAGCGCCCGGAGTTACGGGTCCACCTGCCTCGCTTTAGGTGAGAAGAGCAGCATCACATGACAGATTAGGATTAACTTTCAACTCTAACCTTCAACCAGATTATTCAAGCTTCTATACTGAATGGTGGATGTTCTGTCAGTATCTGGCTTTCAGAGGCATTGGTTCGAAAACTTCATGCCGTGGCAATTTCCTGATGTGTAGATAATCTCTACGCTCGCACACACACACACACACACACACACTTTATTAGAGAAATCCCGACCCCTTTAATATGATCAAATAACAGCGACAAATCATCCGTCACATTTCAAGTAAAGAATGCTTCATGCCAACATGGAATGGCATCTCTGTTCCTGCAGAGCAGAGCTGGTAAAGCACCTGTGTATGCAGCACGTTAGCTAGCTACAGCTCGTTAGCTAGCTACAGCTCGTTAGCTAGCTGCTGCTCGTTAGCTAGCTACAGCACGTAAGCTAGCTACAGCTCGTTAAGCAGCCCCTGACAGGAACCTGTGGAGCGTTGAGCAGCCGAGTCATGACCGATATTCCTCTTCCTCTCCCTGTCATCAGTGATTACGTCGTCCTCAGGACGGTGCAGCTATTAACCCCCCGTCCCGGGGCCATGTTCATTAAGTCCGGCCCCCCGTGTGATCCAGAGGTGGAATGAAACATTCAGACACACTTCACCTTCCATCTGTCTGCTGATCCCACACCTCTGTGGCCTGTGCAGCCCAAAGGGCCCACCGGCACTTTCCTCATTTCCTGCTCTTCATTGTTCGGCCATTGCTCTTCGTTTTGTCCTCTCCTGTCCTCTCCTGTCCTCTCCTGTCCTCTCCTTTCCTCTCCTGTCCTCTCCTGTCCTGTCCTCTCCTTTCCTTTCCTTTCCTTTCCTCTCCTTTCCTTTCCTTTCCCTTCCTATCCATCCTGTTGCTTGCCTTGGATCTCCAGCGTAGCTTCAAACAGGCTTTCAGATGGATCACAGTAGATGTTAACCACTGATACACACACACACACACACACACACACACACACGCGTTCATCTCTGCAACCTCACAATGAGCCTGCTGCCAATTACCAGCTTCAAAGGCAGAACAGACACAGCGCGGTGTGTTATCTCTCACTCTTCCCCGCTGCACTCCCCCACACGTCCGAATCACCCACTCAGTCGCCTCACTCCAGCAGCAGCGCACCCACTTCACGCGCGCACGCGCAGAACGATCGCGCCAAGGTGGGCGCAGCAGCGTCGGCGCAGAGTGCGGAGGCCTGAGTAATGAAACACCTGCCCCCCTCGGACCCTCCGGTCGCGCAGGACCCAGAGCGCGAGGCTTCAAAAGCTCCCTGGCGCTTCGTCCGGCGAGGACGCGCCGACCGATAGATCCACCCATCGATTGATCAGCCCTCATTTGACCCATTTGAGTAAGCAACAACGCCTTAGTCCAACTTTACAGTGCACACACACACACACACACACACATATATATATGTGTGTGTGTGTGTGTGTGTGTGTGGGTATGGACGTCCTGTGATTGACAGCTGGTATCGTCCAATAAGAGCAGGTCACAGATGTAGATGGATGTAAATGAGTAAGATGAGGTCTTATTGTTATTGACAGTGTCTTTTCGCTGGAATGATTTGATTGTTTGCTCAAAGGCGCCATGGTGTTACTGCATTTCCAGAGGATTCGGTCAGCCAGTGCGTGGATTCAAACCAGCAACCTTCCAATCAACAGCTCCTTCCAAAGTCTGTGAGTGGGGCTCCTGTCTCTGCTCTGCCTGCAGGACAGAGACAGCAGCGGAGTTCATATTTTAGGGGTGAAAGGACCGGCTGGAGGGAAGTCGATTTCACCGTGGGTCCACTCAGGACTCTTTTGTTTACATGCTATGTATTTAGTGCAGGTGTGCACGTGTGTGTGTGTGTGTGTGTGTGTGTGTGTGTGTGTGTGTGTGTGTGTGTGTGTGTGTGTGTGTGTGTGTGTGTGTGTGTGTGTGTGTGTGTGTTGACCTCCTTCCATCACGCCGTCGAATGCCGTCCTGGTTTAAAAGCGAGAAAACGTTATTGATCCAAAGATAGAGAGGCAGCCGGGGGGCTTGGGCTAAATTCATTTCGGCGAGGATTTCTCATTTTTCTTGTCTGTGTCTCGCTGCAGCTACACACACACTCACACACATACACACACACACACACATACACACACATCATGGCTTTTGTATCTCATTAATTTCCATGGCAACTGTATTGGACCTACTTTTTTTATCTCTATGTTTGAAAATTCTTTAGTGCATAACAAACAAACAAACACACACACACACACATACACACACACACACACACACTTACACACATTCCTGACCTCATTAGAACTTCTTGACTACAACTCATTCCTTGTTTAGGTTGTGGTCTTGTAGTACGTATATAATTGCAATTAGATTCTAGCTGTGTGTGTGTGTGTGTGTGTGTGTGTGTGTGTATGGGGGGGGGCAGTGAAAACAACAGTGTGTGCTGGAAGCCGAAGCAGGTGCATTGCCCCTAAGGGCAGAGTTGCATTGTTAACAGAACAGTGCTACAACCTTTGAGTGAGCGTTTCTCCCTTGTGTGTGTGTGAGTGGGTGTGTGCTCCAGGGGCAGCCATTACTGAGTATTATGGGCTGTTAATGTTGGTTGTTTAAGTGTGGAACACAAGTGTGTGTGTGTGTGTGTGTGTGTGTGTGTTTGCTCTGTAAAGCAGGTGAGAAGTCCCCGAGATGTCTCGGAGCTTGAGCAGATGGGGACAGGAATGTTATTGGAGCGTGAGCTATATGATTCATTTATGGTGTGTTGTCGTTCCTGTGGCTGATTGTGTGTGTGTGTGTGTGTGTGTGTGTGCGGTTGTCACCCTGAACTACTTATATAAACACAATTTTTCACCAGCCAAAGCAAATCTGCATGTAATGTGAGAAATGCGAAACGCCTCACAGGGGGATGATGCAACGAGGCAGCGCAGCCGAGCTCCACGTCTCATTCTGACCTGAGAGCTGTTAATCCACCAATATGAGCCCCCCCCCCCCCCCGTTTCACTATCACTGATGGTGCTCCCACCCGTCGCTCCGTCGCCTCCACCCGTTCACGCTCTGCAGCTCAGCCAGTTCCGCCCGGTGATTGGTGTTCGAGGCGCTTTACAGTCGGCGCCAAATGTTGAAGCTCCCTTGGCAGAGAAGTTTGAAACATTGGGTTTTCTGATCGTCGCAGTAAAACGACCCCCGTTGAACCGATTTGCAGCCCCATCGTTAACCTGTGCGCGGCCCTGCTTGGTCGCATTAGGAGTAAAGGGCATTTTAAAGGTCAAGGTCGAGAAATAAATGACCTTACCTGCACATTGACTATGTTGCACGGAAGGAAAATCGAATGCTTCAGTCAGTCTCTTATTGAGTGACATTTCCCTGCATCCAACACTGAGCTCATACATGTCAGAGCTCCCTTTATCACCCTGGCAGATATTTGCCATTTTGCCATTTTACCGTATTGGACTTCATTAAGTTAAATTAAAAAAAAGTGCACAATGCCATCGTGTGCACTTTAAACCCACAGCACCATCTGATGCAGGACGCCATGAGAACCCAATCTCCCTGGAGCTCAGTGACTGGAGGAGTGACATCATCGTGATGTCAGGACGAGGTTAGGGAACCACCTCCGGCTGCAAAGGACCCCCCCCCCGTTTCACTATCACTGATGGTGCTCCCACCCGTCGCTCCGTCGCCTCCACCCGTTCACGCTCTGCAGCTCAGCCTGTTCCGCCCGGTGATTGGTGTTCGAGGCGCTTTCCAGTCGGCGCCAAATGTTGAAGCTCCTTGGCAGAGAAGTTTGAAACATTGGGTTTTCTGATCGTCGCAGTAAAACGACCCCCGTTGCACCGATTTACAGCCCCATCGTTAACCTGTGCGCGGCCCTGCTTGGTCGTATTAGGAGTAAAGGGCATTTTAAAGGTCAAGGTCAAGAAATAAATGACCTTACCTGCACATTGACTATGTTGCACGGAAGGAAAATCGAATGCTTCAGTCAGTCTCTTATTGAGTGACATTTCCCTGCATCCAACACTGAGCTCATACATGTCAGAGCTCCCTTTATCACCCTGGCAGATATTTGCCATTTTGCCATTTTACCGTATTGGACTTCATTAAGTTAAATTAAAAAAAAGTGCACAATGCCATCGTGTGCACTTTAAACCCACAGCACCATCTGATGCAGGACGCCATGAGAACCCAATCTCCCTGGAGCTCAGAGCGTGTAAAGACTGGAGGAGTGACATCATCGTGATGTCAGGACGAGGTTAGGGAACCACCTCCGGCTGCAAAGGATGGATCTCGATCAAACGCCATCGATGAATGGCGCCTGCCTCATGGGGAAGCGAGTGTCGCCTGGTCGGGGAGTTGTCAGCGTGCGATTGGCTGGAGCGGATAAACGGTGGGATGTCTGTGTGTTGTGGGAGGCGTGGGGGTCCGCTGTGCTGATTCTGCGTTTGCGCCACTCAGCTCCTGCAGGTGGCGGCTCGGAGGGATTCCGCTCTCAGCAGGGAGTCAGGGTCCCGCCTCATCTCCTCATGCGCATTCTCACGGGAAGTCTCGCAATACAGGTCGCGATGGCCGACCTCCTCAGAAACAGGTCGCGATGGCCGTCCTCCTCAGAAACAGGTCGCGATGGCCGTCCTCCTCAGAAACAGGTCGCGATGGCCGTCCTCCTCAGAAACGGGCCACGGCGCCGCGCCAGAGCGGTTCTGAGCGTGCGGGTGTCGGGCAGCTCCGCCTCATGCTCGCGCTCGAGCAAAGACATCAACTCTTAGACGTGTCACGTGCTGACGAGCCTCGCCGCTGATATGGAGGGCTCCTGCCGGGCATCGGGGCGGGGGGGTGGGGGGCGGGGGGGTGGGGCGCGGGGGGCGGGGGCAGGGGCAGGGTGAGTGGTGCCACTGCAGAGAGAAGAAACTATTCAGCTGCTCCTCTCACTGTCACTGCTGCTGTTTGACTTTCTCGAGGGTTTCTGTGATGACGGTGTGAAAGGGGTTTTGAACCAATGCCCCTCAGGCTCCCTTCACGTTCCTCGGTCGAGGTGATATGCGTGTGCTGGTCGTAGAAGAAGCGCTATCCAGTCTGACGCATGGGTAATACAGTGTTTTGGAAGTGGAACCACTTGCAGTTCACAGAATGGCCACTTGAGGCTCCCTGGACTCCCATGTTAAAGTGGCCGACTCCAGAGGTCAGTGTCTGGTATGAACTTCGCCGTTTGTCTCCATCGGTCTCATGCTTTCCTGCGACCACTGAACTTAATTTACGCTCTGTTTGAAACGGTGCACAATTAGGGGCGTGGCCTCTCGAGTCACGGACGCTGCGTCCATCTTGATCCACAGGTCAAATGGTCGTGTGGCTCCACCTTTTATCCTCCCCTGTATGTCTACAAATCACATTCCAGCCACACGTTTGTTGTCTCTTTCTGATATTTCATGTTTATTGTGTGAACCTGTGTGTGTGTGTGTGTGTGTGTGTGTGTGTAAACCTTGCATGTGGAAGGTTGTGTTGTGTGTCTGTACTACAGATGTGTGTGTGTGTGTGTATTTGACAGTGAGCTCCATATTCCCAAACGACCTTTGGACATCCCTTGCTCCATTGCGCACCGCTGCTTCATTATAGATCCACACCATTATTCTGTGTGTGTGTGTGTGTGTGTGTGTGTGTGTGTGTGTGTGTGTGTGTGTGTGTTGTGCGCACTCCCAGCAAAAACAGGAGCTAGCACAGAAGATATAAATATTTCATTTTGTAGTTGGATGTGTATGACTCCTGACATGACTCATGTATAAGTCATGTCCATGTCATGAATTGAGAGAGAAACAGGAGGTGGAGCGACGGAGAGGTCGAGATGTCGGCCCAGAGGTCAAAGGTCGTTCCCTATCGCGCAGTTTGGATGAAAACGAGCCTTTTTTTTACGACTTTCTACTTCCTGTGAGGATCGGGGCCGAGATCAATACGCGAGTCCGTGCATTGGCCCATCATGAGATCAATAAGGAAGACATGAGTGGGCCATTGATATGCATTTCCCAAAGGGCCACCAGAGGTCACTCTGGTCCAGATGAAGCCCTTTTAACAGGATTGGGCCGGAATGATTAAAAGGGCCTTCGTCATTAGTCGCTAACCTCAGAAATATATGGAGGAGGTCACGTCCTCTTTGGGCCGTCCATGAGTTATTTCATGGCGCCTTTGATTCCTGGGCTCGTTCGTTCTTTCCCTCCATCACCTCCGGGACCTTCGGGATTCCTCTGACGCTCCTCTGCTTCTTTCTCTGCTTCTCTTGCGTAACCGCCGCCGGTCGGGTTTGTGGTTTAGTTTCCCTTGCGTGGCTTTCGTTTGTGGTTTTGTGGCGTTGGCATTTGTCTGTTCCTGTGGCGCAGGAGCGACGGGAAAGGTGGTTGGACTCCGAGCGTAGGCTGCGCGAACCTCGTTCCAGCGGTGCAGCTTTATTCCACCTGTACGTGTCCGAGTCAATAAAGCCAGAAATGAGTGAATCGATGGTGAAGGAGACGTGAGGGAGGAGGAGAGACGAGTCTGCCGCTAAAAAGGGGAAGGAAAGCAGAAAGATGGAGGAGCCGCAGGGAGACGCCGTCATTCGGAGATTAGACGGAAAATCGGAACGTGTTGGTGAAGAATGGACGGATGAATGGTGAGAGGATGAAGTGATGAAGTGGACAAGGGACGGATGGTGACTATGGAGAAGGGATGGAACCTAATTAGGGTTTTACAATGACTTTGTAAATGATTAAAATGGCTGAGAAAACGCAAGAGGACGGCGGAGAATGATGACGCGTACAAAGCCCATAAAGCCCTGGTGTGCGCGCATCAGTCTGCAATTACCCCGCCGAACCACTAGAGGGCCGCAGAGCAGGAACCGTGGTGGCGACAGCGAGCGTCTGTCTCGACCAATCGCAGCTCTCGCTGTGGTTACGTTGATTCAGAGGTGCGCGTGAGGCCACAGCGCAGCTTTAACCCAGAGTCAGGAATTGCACAGGGAAGCGATGACATCACACAGTCGTCAGTACATCCCCCGTTTTCAGGAACCAGAGGCAATAACAGCACTTTCTCGCCCCCTACTGGCAGAGTGGTAGTATTTCTGGAGACAGATATC
>JAFBJT010111832.1:93415-96522 GCA_016785325.1 Chascanopsetta lugubris
GTGTGTGTGTGTGTGTGTGCGTCGTATTCCAGCCTCCTCCTAACAACAAAGACTCTGAGCTACATTGTAATTGTGTTGAATAAGTCAGATAAAAAAAAAAAAAAAAAAAAAAAATATATATATATATATATGTATATTTATATATATATATATGCGTTTTATATATATATATGCTTTTTAAAAATTATTATTTATTTTTGTTTTTTATATTATTACTGTATTTGAATTGACCTGCTGCAAATAACAAGAACTATAATGGAATGTGGCCCACATTTTGGTGATTGTTCACCAGATGTAAACATCTATAGTAGCGCAGAAGCTTTATTGACTCCAGCGTGAGCGGTGACTTGTTCCTGTAATCTCCACTTAACACTGATTTATGTGGAAAACCCTCTTATCTAATTGATTTGTTAATGTTTTCCTCCATGAATAATCTGCCAGCATTACCCTCTTGTTTCCTCCATCGGGCTGACTCACACGTTCTCACACACACACACACACACACACACACGGACACGCACACACGCCCGTGAGTGTATCACCCACTCGTTTTATACCCTTAATGATGATAATAACTTTCCAATCCCATTAATCACCGTGGCAACGGCAGGACTGTGTGCGTGTCTGCGCTCCGCTCCCTTTTTGTTGTGCTTTTCTTCTCCTCTCCCCTCATCCCCTCTTTCACCCGAGAGAATAATACCCCACATGACAGATTGGCTCGCTGCGCACTCCAAACTAAGTGCATCGCCGCGTATTAGTGCCAAAATATTTGCAGCGTTCAAAACTGGAGGGTTCCACAGCTTCGCGCTGCAGCTGCGTGAATATTTGATTCCACTTGATGAGTCACGCTGCTGAGAGAAGGATGAAACTCGTCAATATGTTGAGTGAACACAGATGCACTCCGACTCGTCCGCCTCTGATCAAAACACCGGCGTCCCCCCTCCGTAACCCAGCTCTGTGCAGCGTACGCATCATTTATGAGTCTGACGTTTGTTTGGAGGTTGAGTTTCACATTCACAGAGTGCGCGTCTTCGCTCAGGTCCACCTCCTCCTCCGTGTTGTTCCGCGAGTCATTTTGTAAACAGACTGCGACGAGCTGCTTCCTGTTTGCGTCGACTCACGTCCAGAGTGCACCAGTGCCCATGCGCCAGCTGTGATATTCCCGGGAGCTATTTAGGGAGCGGGTCAGATTTGATTGACAGGCGGACCGGCGGATGATTGACGGGCGGCGGCCGAGTCTCCTCCGACCATAGAAAGCCGGGGCTTCTCTTCAGCTCGTTCCACAAGTCAACACAGTCAACTTTTAGCTTGAGCCTGAAAAACCAAAGAGAGGAGAGAGAATTCCTGAGGAATGGCTTTGATGTTGATCGAGCGGCGGCTAACGGTGGACGGTCGCCGGCTCCGTCCGTCTGCGGTGTTGCGGGAGTTTCCCGCCTTTCTTTCTCATTGTTTCGAGTTTGCTCCCGTCCCCTCCTTCTTCACTTCGCTGCATTTTCTCGCATGAGCCTCCGTCGCCGACCGTCACGTCAGCGATCCGTCGCTGCATCGACAGGCCGGAGGAGAAACCAGAGGAAGTCCTGCGCACGTGGACTTATTCATCCACAGAGTGAAAAGTGAGAGCGAGAACCGTGACGAGCGTCCCGGCTTAAAGAGCAACGCGGGCCGTCGCCATGGCAACTAATGGGATAGCATGAGTTATTATGGCCGTATGTCATGGGGAGTGGGTGATGCTGTGAGTTTGATACAGAGGGGTGTGTGTGTGTGTGTGTGTGTGTGATTGTGCAAAGGAAGTGGGTGGGTGTGTGTGTGTGTGTGTGTGTGTGTGCCGTGATGTGTAAAATGCGTGTGCGTGCGCGTGCCTTCGCTATTAATACATGAAAGAGATTAGGAGGGATTAATGCAGCCTCCAATTATTGTTCCTGTTTGCATTCTCTCCCTCTTTTATCCCCCCCTCCTCTTCCTCTTCCTCCTCCTCTTCCTCTTCCTCGTCCTCTTCCTCGTCCTCTTCCCTCCTCCTCACTCACGCACCGACACATCTCTTCCTCCCGTTCCCCTGAGCTCTCGGTGACAGGGGGATTTTCTCTCGCCCTCTTTATTTAGATTGATGTTCTTTGACTCGATGGAGGGATGGAGGGAGGGAGGAGGGGATCAGATGAGATGGAACAGAGCAGGTTGGAGAAGGTAAGACTGAGAGTGTGAGGGAGAAGGGAGGAGGAGAGAGGAAAGGAAGTGAAGGAAGGAAGGAAGGAAGGAAAGGAGGAGAGAGGGAGGAGGGGGGGGGGGAAGGAAAACAGAGGGAGCCCGGGGGATGAGGGGGATGTTAGTGATGATAAACTCTTCACCCTCACTGACTTTGGCACACACACACACACACACACACACGCACACACACACACACACACACACACACACACACACACACGTGCTTTGTGTGGTCCAGCCGTTGCCACAGATTGAGCCCGAGCCTTTAGTTGAGTTGAGCTCGTCATCACCGTATCACTTTCATCCAGGTTTATTTACAGTGGCAGAGCAGATAATGACATCACTTCCTGTGACTCGTCCGTATCGACCGCGACCATATGTGACGGATTTGTGTTTTCCTGGCTTTAACGGTGAAATCTGCTCACACACACACACACACACACACACACACACACACACACATACAGCGGATCAGACGATGATCCAATATGTCATCAAGTGATGATGCAACATTATCACTCACTGCTCCGTTTCACCTCGCGGGCCCGCACACTTGCTTTGTGTGAGCACGCACACGTCCAACAGTTTGACTGTAAGGACACACACACTGCAGGCTGGTGTGGACCCACATGGCTGGACTGGGTCAGTCAAGCCCCCCGCCCCCCGCCCCCCGTCCCCCTAAGTGTGCTTGTGCAAGTTCACCCCCTCACCAAATTGTCCTTTACACTCCTCCTACTTCCTGGTTCATCCGAATATGGGCAAAGAGGCGGAGCACGGGTGGAACCGGGGTCGTCCCATGGTGCAGCATTTGTAGAGGTGTCACTCAAGAGGCCACGCCCTTAATTATGCGAAATCTCAGTGCTCGATAGAATAGAAATAGCAGGTTAGAAAAAAAAATAAGAACA
>JAFBJT010111833.1:0-15665 GCA_016785325.1 Chascanopsetta lugubris
CACATTGGACTAGAAACGAACGGGGGTGGTTTTCAAAAGTGGGACTTTTCGTTTGAAGAAGGCGTGAGGAAGGCGCTGTGAGCGAAGGCTAGAAACTCAAATGGATGTGAAAATTACATAACTTTATGGTCAGTAATGATCAAATGTGTGTCAGGAAAATAATTGAACGTTTTGCACAAAAACCAGAAAAACACAATATTTGAACATTTGAGAGTTTCGTGGTCGATGCCGGTTCATTCAAATCAACGTATGGGGGGTGGTTTTCCAAAAACAGTGACGCTCCTACTCGACTTCATGGGCCACAATGAACAACAACGGGCATTTCACGGTCACAGGTCACAGAGAATTCTCCAAGAAGCTTTGACGCTCTACCCCCCCCCCCCCCCCCCCCCCCCCCCCCCCCCCCCCCCCCCCCCCCCCCCCCCTCCCCCCCCCCCCGCCCCACACACACACACACTCCCGCCCTCTGTAGTGGCATGGGATTAGAATGAGCCTCCTCTCCTGTCTATTCCCAGTGTGAAGCCATTCACAAACTCCCAGCATCCGAACTCCTCTGCAGATGCATACATGAATGTCCAATCGGACTCTGAGTCAGCTCCTCTGTCTCTCCCGGACAAGGTCAAGGTGTTCTCCTTCCAGGAGGTGGACTCCGAAACGGAATCCTGACGGAACTTGACAACAAGGCTAATAAGAATCCCGCGAACACCCGAAGAGACTGATAAACGCAGATCAAGGAGCCGCTGAATTATTCATCACCTCTGCTCCTCCGTCAATTTGTTTCTGCCATTTTGGTTTTTGGTTTTCTGTAAATAAAATCTTTTCCAGCTGCCTCAAATGGAATTCATACGCCACAATGGAAGAGGGGGTGGGGGGGGGGGGCGGTTAGCGGTTAGCGGGGGATTATGTCTTTCCTTTGTTTAATTTTGACTTTTGTGCAACATTACCGAAGCCCCCCTCGGCAAATAGAATCATCGCCGCGACGAGCGATCGGCAAACAGCGCGGGCTTTAGAAGATTTAATTAGGCCTAATTGTATCTCTTTCAGTGCGGTCCCATCAATCAGTCTGAGGCTCTTATGCATATTTAAAGAGACGCGTCATGATTCTTTGATAGCGCTGAGAGGACGGGAGGTGGGAGACGGAGAAGAATTGACGCTTATATAAGACGCCCGTACCCTATAACGTATCAAGGGGCGGTCCCGGGCTTTGGGGGGGGGGGCCATTGATGTGGCGGTGTTTGATCGCTCGCTGCCGTCACCGGGACGGGACTCCGTCGTGTGATGCAAGCGAAGAGAAAGAGTCGTGGCCCTCCAGGCCCCGTGGTGTTTAAGAGCGGCACGTCACAAACGGAAAAAAAAAAAATAGTCAAGTCAACACAAAATAAATGCCTTTATTGTGCATCTGTTTCTGATGCTAACAGACGGCGTATTTCAGGGAAGAAAAACCCACGAGTCACAAGAAATGTCCGGGCATCTGACCTCCACGCTGCAAAACGTGTCGCTTAGCCTCTGCCCCCCCCGCCCCCCCGCCCCCCCACGCTGTCATCTGACTGAATGGCGCCGCTGCCCACCCACCCACCCACCCGCCCACCTGACCACAGAAAGTGTTCCACTTCCTCTCAGCCCTTCCAGTACTGCTCCCCCTCCTTCCCTCGACCATAGACCGTGTATAACGACGTCTCCCGTTGGTCCCCAAGTGGTTTTGTGGCAAATTGTGGGCGTGTCCCTCATCGCTATCTTGCCGAATCCGAACTCCTCCTCCTGGTTCCCGGTTCGTTCAAAAATGGGCAAAAAGGTAAAGAAGATAGAATAAAAATAAGCCAGTTAGAAAAAAAGAAATTCACCCCCCCATGCGATTGTCACGGGAAAACATGTTTGTACCAGACTTGAAACATGTTTCATTCACCTCTGAAGTTGACCAGTTCAACGTGGGAGTCTATGGGGATTTGCTCCCTCCAGTGGTTACCCTGTGAACTGCACGTTTTTTCACTTCCCATTGTGCTCAGTCTGCCCCTTGGCTATTACATCCGAACCTGCGGTGTATTGTCACCCACCCCCTCCTTGATGGATCAACAGGAAGTGGCTGCTTAAGTGGCGTTAATAAATTAAAGATCTGTGACGAATAAGACTTTTATTCTCGGTGATTTTGTACTTTCTCAAAGGCTCGACATGCCGCTTTAACCGAGACTGATACTTTTAACTTGCCCGCAGAGATCAGTCCTCTGGCTGAACTGACTGAAGGGCTTGGAGACCGGGGGAAGCCACTCTCAGCAGGATGTGGGGGTGGGCATGTTTTAAACTGTGTGGCTTCGGAACCAGGATGTGGGTATTTCTGTCGTTTCACTGAGTGCTTGTGTTTTGCTTTTCAAGATCCCTTGAAGGATTATTTGGTTTGTGTTCGTAAACAAATTAGACTATTCCCCCTCTCCCGACACGGCAAGCTGCACTATTCTGAAGACCTCATATGAGGAGAGAGAAAACTTAGAGATCACTTCAAATTACATACAGGCAATTACTTCACCTAAAACTGGGATTCTCAACTGGTGGATTGCAACCGAAAAGTGGGTGGCGAACCTGTGATTAAGGAAAAAAAGGTTCTGTGCTATTATTTTGAAGAAGATTTTTGTGCATTGGAGTGTCTGTTCACACTCCTTAACAGTAGGTGGCGACGACACCCTGTAATACGATTCCAGAGACATCATTTAAAGAGGTTACTTTACGTAAATTATATAAAGACAATAATTTTTCGAAGAGGACTTTTTAGAGGAGGAGAAGAGGAGTTTCGTCAAAGCATCAGAATGCCGTCTATTCACACTCCTTAACAGTAGGTGGCGATGATGCCCTGTAATGATGATAGACACCCGCCATTTCAAAGATAGAAGAAAAACTGAAAAGTTTGTTCATATATGCTAATCAACCAAAATGTACATATGACATCCTCGTCATGAAATATGGATTTTCTCATATTGATGTATGAATGTTCTATTTCCTTCCTTTTATTGAATTGCCACTAACTGAGTGTAAAAGCGAATATTTCCCTCTCGAGCGTCGCCCCCTGCTGGTCGTTTTTGTTGATCATTGAACGTTGTTTTTGTGAGAGCATACTGTGACATACTGTTCTATCAGAGAGTCAAACTGCACCATCTTTTCCAGGAATACATCCTTGATGTTGGGTCGCGGCTCGTCGTTAAGGGTTGATGGACGGGTTCTGAACCCGGTCCAGTTTCTCTTTAAACAGGCCTCCGCTCTGCTCGGGGTCAGCGTTGGAGATCGAGTCAGCAGGTATCCGGCGGTGCCATGTACAGATCCTCCCACTCAGCGCCTGAAATACACTTTGCATTCTTGCAGATGCAGAGAAAATAAGTCCCGACTTCACTTGCAATTCAATGAGCTGGCTTGATGGAATATAGCCTGAGGGACAGCTGCATAATTACCAGACATGTTTTAAATATGGGTGGGTGGGGGGGGGGGGAGGTGAGGGGGGTGGGGGGGGTGGTGGTGGGGGGGGTGTCTCTGTTTCCTTCCTCTCAACCTCTGATAAACATGAATTTTCTTCTGGCGACACCTCGGAAGCAGCAGCAGCAGCAGCAGCAGCAGCAGCAGCAGCAGCAGCAGCAGCAGCAGATCCCCGTGTGGTGAATGCGCTCGCGGGGACAGCGAGCGCTGAGTCAAAGATGCGCCGTTCCTCTGCGTCACGTCCCGTCGGCGTCAGCAGGCACAGCAGGTAGCTTTCGCGTGGCGCCCGCGCCCTGATTGGCGGTGGCACTTTCCAGCGGGCGCCAGGGAGGACAGCTCCGGGGGCTTGTTTGCAACGAGACGCTCCTCCTCTCCGGGACCAGAGGTTACAAACCCATCGAGACGCTCACAAATATTCTGTGACAGAGCGTGATCTCCAGCGACAGGGGAGATTTAGAGTGCCACTTTGTTCCAAGTGGGGGGGGGGGGGTGAGGGGGGGGGGGGGGGGGGGGGGGGGGGGGGAGTCACCCTATTGATGTCAGAGTGGAGGTTTTACGATCCAATCAGGCAAATCAAGAGTGGGGTTCCTCTGGAGCTTACGTCACCGAGGAGGTTTTCACTCTGTTTTGATTCGTTGTGGAAATTCCACAGGAACGGGATTGGATCCGTCAACCACCTGTCAGATGTTGGTTCTGCCATATCAGACAAAGTGAGTTAAGTTGATCTACCAGTGCGTCAGTGGGTCAATGCAAAAAAGCCAAGGGGATTCGGGCAATAGCTGTGCGTTGGATCAGTGGTTCTCAACTAGGATTTTTTGGGGTTCGGAACCCTTCCATCATCCCTGAATGATGGGCCGCGACCCAAATCGAGGACAATGTTCAACTTCTCCAATAGATTTAAAGAATGATTGAACCTGAGAGAGTACAGAATATCACACAGAAAGACAAATTCAATGATAAACAAAAAAACAACCAGCAGGTGGAGACGCCAGAGAGGGAAATATTCCCCTTTCGAATGAATGAGCTGCATTTGAATGAAAAACGTTCAGTGTAAGAAAATACATATTTCATCAGGTCGACTTCACGTGTTCATTTGGTCAATTAGCATTTGTAAACAGACTTCGCTGGTTGCCTTTGAATGGGCGGGTGTCTCGCAGCACTAAAGGGCATCATCACCACCAACTGTTAAAAGTCGACATTCCGATGGATAAAAACGATCTTCTTCAAAATAAAAGCCCAGTCCCAGGCCGTCTGTAACTGCGTCGGCAACCCACTTTTGGGTCCCGACCCGCCAGTTGAGAATCACTGTTCTAGCTGAATGAATTGCCTCTACATAACTTAAATAACGTAATCTCCTTATACGATGTCTGTGGAATAACATGACAGGGTGTCATCGCCACCTACTGTCAAGGAGTGTGAATAGACGGCACTCCCAAGCAAAAAAAAATAAAAATAAAATAATCCTCTTGAAAATAAAAGCACAGGGTTTTATAATGAGTCCACGACCCAATTCTTGGTCATGTCCCCATGTCGTCATTGGCATTTTTTCCCCCAAGAGACAATTGAAATGAGGCCCTGACATGAGTCGAAGACAGGATGGAGTGTCCATTGTATTTTGACGTCTAACAATCAAGCCAGGCTTTTCAAACAGCTGGGCGTTTTTCATTAAGTCTCTTCCAGGACTGAATGGAAATGGAGAGGCGAGTGTTGAGCAGGTCCACGTCGTAATTGACTGAGTAAAGAGCTGAACGTTTAAGAAACGTCCCTCCGTCGCCCCCCAGGACCAAATACTAGCTCTACTGCAAGGCCGAGTAATTAAGAGACACTGATTGCTGTTTTAATGACTTCATTCCTCTGCCCGCTATATTGGCGGTGAGCGAATATGGCAGTGTGCGCGCGCGCGCGCGCGCGCGTGTGTGTGTGTGTGTGTGTGTGTGTGTGTGTGTGTGTGTGTGTGTACGCCTGACTATAAAACACCCATTGTGACGGGCTCTCTGGGGAGTCCAGGTGTCATTCTCAAGCCATTATCCGCCTGGATCCTTTCATTCACCTGTCCATTCTCTCTCTCTCTCTCTCACACACACACACACACACACACACACACACACACACACACACACACACACACACACACACACACACACACACGACAGGTTCACAATTTGGCACCTGCCACTTCCTCCACACCATTATCTGCCCCAATGAATTCCGAAAGAAGATATGTATTCCAAATACAATATATATATATATATACACACACACACATATATATACACATATAAATATATATATGTGTATATATATATATTTATATAATAAAATAAACTTCCATCATCACTGTGTCTCAGTCCAGATGTTCTCGGTGACAGTGCCGTCTCTCCTGGGGGGAGAATGAGCCCCCCCCCCCCCCCCCCCCCACCCCCCCCAAAAAAAGACTTGCCAAATACGACACCTCTTGGTGCTGAGTCGGTGCAACTTTCAGATACAACACCACCATGTCTGATAATTGCTGTCAGACCGGCAGCATCACTTCTCTGAGGCAGCTGGGCAAACGAATGGTGTTACAATAAACCAGGAAGTCAGCGCTTTGCCGCCCCTGGCTGTGGTTGGGTCAGACATTTGTGAGATTAGATTTTGGTTAATTGGATAATTTTGCAACAATTTACGATGAAGAATAAAGTATATTTGTAATCTAGGGTTACACAGTGTACACGGATGAGCCAATTGCTCAGGAGGTTGTCAATGACTTAAATGACCCAACGCACAATGAATGTTTCTAGCAGCCGTAGCTCAGTGGAGCATATGTGCTCATTATATCGGGTTGTAGGTTCAAATCCCAGCCTTTCCATCCACCCTCAGGTGTGTGTCGCGTCGGATAAAAACGTCTGCTCAATGAAATTGTCGATTTGTAGAAAGGACCTCATGCATTCATCACGTGACACACACATTTCAGCCACTTCACACACTCACACGTAAGACCTCGCATTTTTCAGGCTTAAAGACACAGTGAAGGGTAACGCCCCCTCAGGTGTCCTGCTCTGTAGAACTCTTCCAAAGTGGTTTTACGCCAATATCCCATTTTGACCACATTCAGAGAGGAAGAGAAAGACAGAATGTTCTGAAAACAGAGGCTGTATTTGACAATAGTTACCCAGATACTTCTTCAAGCCTTGTAATCTAAATGTTATAAAATCTTCCAGGAAACAATAAACAAGTAAATCAATTGATTACTTAATCAATCAATCCATCAGTTTGAGAAAAGTAAATCCTGAAAATAAATAGATAAATAAACATAAACCGATTTATGAATATATTGGAAAATCAGAAAGAATATTTAAATAAATACATAAATAAATCTGAGTGGATACAAAAAGAAAAAAGTTTGCGGAAAAACGGATCTGAAAATGAACAGACATATGAATTAATAAATAAAAACAACATTAGAGATGAAAAGTCCTGAAGATAAATAAGTAAACAGAACCAATCCGAATGCTACATTTCATTTATTGGGTTCTATCGTGACCGATGTCCTTCCACCAAGTTTCCTGTCGATCAGTTCACTCAGAAACAGAGGTTCAATCATACAATCCTCTGGGCAGCTGCAAAAATATGCGAAAAAAAAAAAAATACAAATAAAAAATAGAAACAAAGAAGAGTGGCAGTGCCCGTTCATTCGCCCTGTTCCAGTCCTTGTCAGCGCATGCTGCGTAATCAGTTCGCCACCGAGCCAGATGTCACATGTTAGAGGGTCGTATAAACTTCAACGCAGCCTCGCTCACATTTAGAGTGATTCACATTCATGAATCCCTTCACTTTGCGCGCTCGCCTCTTCGAAGCATTTGAGCGCCACACAGATGTTAAACTGTCGCTAACATCCAGCTGTTTGTCAGGAGCTGCGAGATCACACCGTCACGCCTGAGAGGTGGCGTAATGACCCTTTAAAAAACCATCGGTGACAGCTGAGCTGGCGACACAGAGGTGGAACGCGGAGCCTCACGTACGTCTAGTTCCAGACCTGGTGCACTTTCCTCCGAGAACCAGCGGGAGCGTATTTACCCCGCGGTGCAAAAACAACAACCCCGGGACGGGCTGTGCTCCTGGTACATCGTGTTAGCGCTGATGATGGAGGAGATGCGGAATTATCCGCCACTGTTTTACTTTCATTATCCGGCGGGCCGCTCGGCGCCGTTTCCCGCCGAGTGTTGCGTGCCGCTCGGCGGCGCCGGCTGATTCAGGCGAGGCGGACGCCGCCGCCGCGGCCAATGAGGCGCCCCCTGTGGTCAGCGCTCGAACCTAATAAGGCAGTTTAATGCGGTGTAGCGTCGTCGAGCGCCGTCGCCACTCCGGGGGTGGTTATTTAGCCCCCCGTCGCATTTGGGCTGTTTACAGGTAAATTCTGTCGATTCTCATCAGCCTAAGATTTGGACCAGATGTTTTTTTGAATCTTGAAACAGAGATGGAGCCGTTAAAGGTGCAGCCTGCAGGGTTCCTCGCTTGGCCCCTCCCTTTCTGCCCTACAATACCAGTAAGACTATCGCAGAGGGACATTGCGTCTCTTGGCGTTGTTGACGTTCACGCATTGACTCCTGCAATTCACCTCGGAACTATAGGCGCCGCCTAACGATTTTTCTTTTTAAAGGTGCAGTGTGTGAGATTTTAGTCATTTTTGTCACTTCCAAAAGTATCACAAAACAATTCCATACTGACATTTTCTGGAATTTATAATCACGGAAATGTTTTATTTTTTCTCCAATACCCTTAAATAAGCCTCAATGGGGGCCGCCATGTTTTTACAGTGGTAAAAGTTGACGTACTAAACATCTTTTGAGTTTCCATGACAACTGAAGTCGACCACAGGTTCTCCTGCATGTTCAGGAGGGCGAGGGTGAGGTGATGGACACAACATAAAATTGCACCTCTAGAGGTCACCAAATCCTACACCTTTAAATGCCCTGCCTCTTACATAGCCCCCGGTACCTGCCCCTCACCCTCTGCATGCTGTTGGCTGGTGGCTGTTCACATAACCCACGTTTTTCCCACCTGAGGTAAGTTCAGCCGCTACATGAGCGAGGATCCTCCTCTCGCTGCACTTTATAAAATCATTGTTACCGTCGCTGTCGTTCGTCAGAAGTCGGAGAAGTGGCCTTTCCGCTCTCTCGTAACGCAACCGTCAGCAAAAACGACAGGGCAACAAACCCGTCTGCCGGGCGACGCCTTCCCTAAAGCCAAGTTTTCGGGATACGATCTCCGTTTACCGCGGCTTCAAGTCGACGACATCTATTCGGACAGGTTAGCACCAAGCGCTTTCCGGCGCCTCCGGAGTGAGAGTCACGACGCCGCGTTGCCATGTGTCCTGCCTGTCTTCATTTGAGAGTTCTCCTCGAGGCAGGCCCCAAACTGTAATTCACTGGGATTCTTTTTACAGGAGGGGGGGGGGGGGGGGGGGGGGGGGGGGGGGGGCGGAGCCAGAAGCCTTATGAGCATGATGCATCGCTTTATACGCCATGACTCAGCGAAATGAAAGCAAAAAACCCCTTCCTCTGCAGCACTCTGTGTCCATCTATCTACGACTCAACCCTCCTCATTAGTGCGACTCAGGAAGTGCAGATTAGTCGTGAGCTTTGTTCTCTGTTTTGCAGCAGGGGACTGGATTTCGCTTTGAATCCGCAAGCCTCTTTTTTCGTTTAAAGGCGCATTGTGTCAGATTTTTTGTCACCTACAAAAACATTACAAAACAATCACGTACTGACATTTTTCATGGATTTAGAATCACCTAAAGGTTACAATGTTTTATCCATGACCCTTAAATGAGCGCTTGAATGTATGTTTGCATGAGGAGCGAGGCTCCTCTCTACAGGGGCCGCCATGTTTTCACAGTGGCCCAGAGTGGACGTACGACACATCTTTTGAGTTTGAATGACAACTGAAGGCTATCGTGGGTTCGCCTGCGCGCAGAGAGAGGTGATGGACACAACATGCAACTTCCCCCTTATCCGAATTCTCTCTCTCTCTCTCTGGCTTTTCCCGCACACTCTTCTCGGGATTCGGAAAATTCTCCCTGCTCGAGCTCCACTGCGCGACTGCGGCGGCGGCGGCGGCGAACGCCCAGCGAGGAGGGAAAACCTCTGGAGGTATTAATTTTTCATCGTGGCATTATGCCACCACCTAATCCAATATTAGCAAATGAGATGACTAATGATTCATATTGAAAGTAATTGAAAATCAGTACTTTCCATTGCCTGTTTCTCCAAATTTAATTAGCCGAGCTTGCGTTTTGAGCGATTGAGCAAGCATGTTTGCTCGACACAACACTCTCTCTCTCTCTCTCTCTCTCTCTCTCTCTCTCTCTCTCTCTCTCTCCCTCTCTCTCTCTCTCTCTCTCTCCCAGCATTTACAACATGCTGTCATCTCTGACCTGGGAGGCCGAAGCTGGAGAACGATCAGAGAGGAGCAATAAGGGCTGTGCTGCAGGCGATGGTGCATGATTAAGAAGGCGCACACATGCTCCTAAAACCTTAAAAATTTCAATGCTGCATGAATCATAAAAGGCGGCAGGAAATGAAACTTGTAGGAGGTGAAACACAGAGTGAGGAATGGGAGGAGGAGGAGGAGGAGGAGGAGGAGGGAAGGAAGGATCTGAGGAAGGTGAAGAAGGGACAACAAAAGCCGGAGTGAGCGCTGTAGCGAGGAGGCTGCCGCTCCGGCATCTCCGCCGGGAGCTGCGGTGACGGGTCGGAAGATGAATCAGGGCCACGTAGGTGATTCAGAACCGGGTCACGAACGAGTCGGTTCAAAAGAGTAAAAGATGGGAGCCATCTTTATTTATTTTATTCTAGTTTTTTGTAAAGTAATACAAGGCAGAATGAGATGATGATCTCTGGGAGCTCCATGCATGCCGTGACTGAATGGCACCTTAGGAAAGACAAGGATCGTACCACCTTAACCCCTCACTGCCGGAATTGATTAACAAGTATATACAAAAAAATTGTTTTGAATTCAAGCAGATGCGAAATCAAGTTGGGAATGAATGTGACGCAAATTAGCGACAGTAGGCATAATAGTAACGATGAATCTAGCCGCCAAAGTCCATGTGTCCTGCCAAGCTAACACTTCCTCCTTCATCAACTGTATGTAGTTCAGACCCGGCCCACTAGATGGCGGCAGAGTGCTTCCAACACAATCCTTGGTAAGTGTTGAATAAGCATCAACCAGCACTTGGGGAACACATGGGCAACCTCAGTGGACTGAAACGTATTCGAGACAATCGTCAGCACGGAGATATAGCGCATAGCATTTATCGATAATACAAAAAACACACTTTTACTTTGGAATACTTCAGTACACGGGAGGTGTTGAATACATACACACCAGGAATCGCGACGGCGCTCAGCTAGATTTGGCGGTAAATTGGTCAAGGGAGCCAAATGAACCGGCTCTTCACGATCTGACTCGCTAATACAAAATAGGATTCCAGCACCTTTCCCCTCCATTGCCCCTCCAGCTATGGACACATCCGACACCCTGTACATTTGTGGCGGTAGAATCACTATTCATGAGCTGCGGGTGAGCGGCAACGAAACCAGTTCTTCCTCACGGAACTGATCGAACAATGACATCAAGCTGTGCCGGATAAATTGGAATCCTACCGAGCCCCCACGCTGGAGACCAGCAGCTTGCACTCGGAAAAATAAATAACCTTACAACTCGACCGGTATCTCATTAGGGTATGTCCATCACGGTCCTATTCCGGGAACAGTGGCTAGGTTGGCTAAAAATACTCGTTAGCACCTCGGGGGAACTGTTGTGCTTTTGACGCAGAGAATAGAAAAAAGGGAATCGGAGAACAAAAGCTGATGATCCGCGATCTCCCGCTGATTCATTTATCCTGACTGGAGATGACAAGATGAACCGACGCTCACTGATGTGCCAACACGTGCAGCCGCAATGTGAGAGTGGCGGCGGCGGCGGCGGCGGCGGCGGCACGGCAGCTGTGAGAGGACGCAGCGCTGCAAAGGCACTAATTATATGTTTGCACCCACAGAATCAAATCTATTAAGTATTTCCATAGCATTGATATACCGTCATTAATTAGACCCACTATAGCACAGGGAGTATGTTTCAAGGGGAGGTTGCCATGGAGATGGTGCGAAATAAATGCACACAAAGTGAAAGAGATTTTGGTGACATGTGCCACAACACTGCTGATGAAGTGCTACTAGGTATTATGGTCGCTTGGAGAATAAAAATGAAAAAACCCATAATAGTAAATATATTGAAAAAAAAAAAATCATAATATGACTTTTCTTTCTTCACATACCACGTTTATGCGTGATATGAAGTATTCAGAATCTTTATCTCATAGACTGTATATAGAGATGAATGTAGAATCCATGCCACATGTTTTACACCCCTGCCGAAAAGATGGACGCAGCGTCTGCGACGCCGCTCATAGATTTCTGCTATGAGTGCTTATGAGGCTCGTAGTGGGCGGTTCCCTCGTCATCCTCTTGCCAATCTTTGACTCCTCCCACTTCCTGGTTCATCCGAAGTCGGGCAAAGAGCGTAGCACAGGTAGAGCTGGGGGTGGGGCCCACAGTGCTATCAGAGCCTCGACAGAAGGTCGGGCCAGGTGTCACTCAAGAGGCCACACCCCTTAATTACGCCCAATTTCAATCGGACAGAAATAAGCTTAGAAAGAAGATAGAAAAAAAAGTTCACCCCCATGTCGTTGTGACTAATGGCGAGCAAAAGCGTAGTTTGAAGTTTTTAAATGTTTAGGTTGACCATTTGAACATGTCTATGGGGATTGACTCGCTTTTGGAGCCGGCCTCAAGTGGCCGCTCTGGGAACAGCACGTTTTTCCACTTCCGTTTTGGCGAGACAGGTGTGCACGCTCCAAGGTCACTGACCACGACTGACACCATGACGCCTCTGTTTTGGGGAGACAGGGATGTTGCAGCACACTCAGAATATCGGTGGGTGTCCCCGAATATTGCTGTTAAAAAAAAAAAAGAAGCCCCGCCCCCTCACCCTCGCCCCCCCCCCTCCGCGCACGAATTACAGCGCTAACAAGTCACACAGAGCTGCTGCGTCCACACCAACAACAAAGGGCGACATGGAGTCAAAGAAGTGACTTGCGTCATTTCGAAGCCTTTGTCTGATCGTGTGGGTTTCACTTCTTCGTTACTCTGGGGAAAATAAAAGAAAGATACATGGGGTCCAAGGGGCAGAGGGGCATCGGCTCGTAGTTGAAAGGGTGGATGAGGCAGAGAAGAAGAAGAAGAAGAAGAAGAAGAAGAAGAAGAAGAAGAAGAAGAAGAAGAAGAAGAAGAAGGAGAAGAAGAAGATGGGAGCAGGAGGCAGAGCTGAGATGAGTCTCTCACTAGTGCAGCATGGGGGGGGGGGGGCGGGGGCGGGGGGGCCCCGGCCCCCAGGGGGCGGGGGGGGTGCGTTGTGGGGGGGGGGGGGGGGGGGGGGGGGGGGGGGGGGGGGGGGGGGGGGGGGGGATCCCGGCCCTCAGGGAGATGTGGTGGTACGTTGATGACATTTTTAGGGCAGTTATAAAGACGAGTATCAGATGTTATTCATTTCTATTTAGGAAATATAAGACCTTCGACAACAAAGGTATAAATGTAATCCAGGATCAAACGTTTTTATTTTGAAATTTGACGAGGTCTCTCTAATGATTCCAATCAAAACACATTTGTAAATAAAAGTAGATTTTTAAAATGCAGCTGAATATTAAAGGTGCAGGGAGTAAGGTTTTGTCATTTCTAAAAATGTAACAAAACAATGACATACTCACATGTTCACGTAATGACGATGAGCCCATTAATGTATATTTACACGAGGAGCGGCTCCTCGCCTGTTTTTACTTTTGTGTTTTAATGACGACTGAAGTCTAAGTACAGCTTCTCCTGCAGGTTCAGCAGGGTGAGGGTGAGGTGAGGGATACAACGCGCAACCTCACCTCCAGGTGTCACCAGATCGTACACGCTGCACCTTTAAGGCAGCGTGTGATGTTTCTTTTTTTTTTTTTTTACATTATTTTTCCCCCCCCGAACCTGTTAGTATTCACGGGACGTGCTCGCCGCCATGAATAAACAATAGAGGTGAACAGCTAAACATTTTCAGCGCTGTCAGAAGTTGGAACTGAATGCGGAGCCAGACGGCCCTGTCTTGTTTGTGCGCCACGCGCCCCCTCGCTCCCTCGCCCCCTCGCTCCCTCGCTCCCTCGCCCCCCTCGCCCTCGGTGCGTAACCTCCTCTGCCGCTCTCACCTCGCCGCGCAACACGTGAACTGACGATGTGCTTCCACCCATGTTATTATTTTCTGACGAGGACACGATTCCCGTTTCTCCCCCCGTTTTCTCTTAACGTGCCGCACAGTGACCTGCTCGTGTCCGTCACTTGAATATTCTGTGGAAATAAACAAATGCTCGGTCTCAAGTCTCGAATCATGGGTAAACACACCGATTCGCACTCATTAAAAGTGCCCCTCCCACATTAAAAGTGGGAGGGGCATCATTCATTGGAAAAGCGTGCGAGAGGTGGCTACTCTGTGAATACCACCCCCTTCAATCAGCCCACCGGTGTAAGCTCCGCCCCCATAACACGTAATCACGCGCTACCCATGAATGCATCAATAGAACAGGATACAGCACCTTGCTGAACGTTTTCCCCAGTGGCCACTCGTGGTACTGTAACAAAAAATCTGCACGTGGAATTGTGCACAAATAAGGGGAGTGGCCTTTTGAGTGACACCTGGGCCGACCTGACCCCCTGTGGACGCTGCCCCCCCCCCCCCCCCCCCCCCCCCCCCCCCCCCCCCCCCCCCCCCCCCAGCTCCCGCCTGCAGCGCCACCTGTGCTCCGCCTCTTTGCCCATTTGTGGACGAACCAGGAAGTAAGAGGCGTGACACTACATCCATCTTTATATTCAGTCTATGATGTTCTCCTGTTGCTTGCGTCACAATCCAAGTCATTTCACATTTTTTTTTTCTTCCAAAAGTTCAACTTTGAGACTGTGACTCGGTTTAATGCGTCTTTGATCCCACAGGCCTCCCACGGTGTCTCATGTTCTCAGCCGCCACCGTGATGCAGTGAATCACGAAACATGAAGTTCAATCAAATCGAAAAAAAAGCTCAATTCGTCTTATGAGGCTAATTCTCACGTTTCGCCCCGACGGGCTTCATTTTCAATCCGTTGCCTCGTCACTGCCGCTTTGGTCGACGTTAACCTTTTAATTCACGCAGGATTTGGACCAACGGTCTTTTAGCGCGAACCTTTAGACCACGTGTCACACTCGTTTTCTCCGAAGGTATATGTACATGAGGGGGGGGGGGGGGGGGGGGGGGGTCCTCTCTGATGGGGCTGTCTTGTTTTTACCGTAGTAAAAGTGGACATATTGAACATTGATTGAGCTTTAATGACGACAGGTCGACCACAGGTTCTCCTGAATGATCAGAAGGGTGAGGTGATGGACACAACGTGCAACGTCGCCTCTAGACGTCACCGAATCGTACACACTGCACCTTTAAGCTATTTAAATGCCAAATTCACGAGATTGACACATGTGCCTTAGGCTCTGGGCTAACGTGCCCCTGGTAGTTCGAGGCGCGGGGGGGGGGGGGGGGGGGGGGGGGGGGGGGTGGGGGAGGGGGTGGGTGGGGGACGTGACCGTATAGACGGACAGTTTTAATACAGCAGCACATGCCCCCTGGGGGAGGGGGGGGGGTGGTTTGAGTGGTTACCCCTGCAGACATTATGGGTGTTGAAATGAAGCACATCCATTTCCTGCAGCCTGGAGGATGACGTGTGGCAACATGGGAGCTCTGATGGCGGCGTTGGGTTTCGTAGCGCCGCCGAGTCCGTCACACAAAACTCCTGCCGCCCGATTAACGGAGCGGGATCAACGCTCCGCTGGACCCATTCCATCTGCACTCGGTTGTCATGGCTTTGATTATTGTTGCTAACACAACGCCGCCGCCGCCGCCGCCGCCGCTGCCATCACTGCTGTGACGGCGGCCGTTACAGTGATTTTATGACTGCTGCTGTAAGTCATCACAGGCTGCCGCCGCCGCCGCCGCCGCCACCGCCGTGCGGGGAGGATGACGGAGATGTGGACAGGTAACTGATAGAAATTAACCGCTGGAGGGGAAGCAGACATGAGCGGGCGAGAGAGAGAGAGAGAGCGAGAGAGAGAGAGAGAGA